>JARHVA010005424.1:597500-780000 GCA_037957365.1 Torreya grandis
TGGTAGTACCTCTGGTGCCACTACCTTTTTACTCTTCTCCTCCTACTCTGCTCCCTATAATGATCAGCTAGTCCATGGCTACTCACAACATGCTCTGACCATTTACCTCATCATTGGTGCCCCTAGTCACTTCCTCCCCCATGGCTCTCTCAAATGTTGATCCCATTTATTGAGAATTAATATTGGTGCTAATAGATAAGGTAATCCCATCTATCCTAATGCCTGTGCTACTTGATGTGGCTCTCTCCACCAAGTGCAGTGACTAACCACCTCTATCCTCACTATAGCTAGTGCAACTACACCCCAGATCATCCATGTAGTCATTATGTGCTCATATGGCTACCAAATTATGTTTTTACATCACACCATATATAGTAATAGCTTGTGGCACATGACCTATGCTACCTAGTCCTCTCTCCATCTCTGCATTCTAGGTGACTTATCATCAATCGCATGGGACAACTCAATTAAATGATACATGGGAAACCTCTCATATATCAAAGTCATCAGCAATATGATTGGTCATATCAACTTCTACCCTCTGACCAATACCTCATACATATCATGTATGAGCTAGACCTAGTTGACAGAGTCAAGATCATATAATACTCCCTCCTCTAAGATCATATTACTCAAGGATACCATGAATAGTGGTACCTTATGATCTGGTTTATAACATAACACTCACTATGTCACAAGTCCTATCACAATCTTCTATATATCTAGAATCTATGATGTATATACATTAAACATATTGACTCTCCTACCTACCAATATAATCTCCAAGCCTATAGTCCACATGGCTAAGGCTTTCCTCTCCTTCAAGTTGTCTAGTATGCATGTAGTCACTAGTGCTCCTACTACCAATAGCCTTGGGATCGCATTCACATATTCCATAGTGATAGCTACCTCTACCACATCCCCATACACTTCCCATATGAAGGTATTATTTAGTCATTCCCAACATCTAAGGAACATGACTAATAAATCTATGCTCAGGGGAATCCTACACATGTCAACTATCCCTCCTAGGCCTAAATCTACTATCCTAGCTCTATCTTCTATCTCCAGATACTCTATTAGATCTAATAGTGATGATGTATCTACCTATATCTAAAACTTGGGTCATATCTACAACCAAGAAATAATAAAAGACGTATTAGATCCTCCATATCATGTATAATCACAGTACATTCTTTTTACAATTTCAATAAAAAACAAGCCTAAATTACTTTAATTTATTCACATTTACCTATTTTTAGCCTAATTAGTTAATTTTGCCCTTGGGCATTTTAGGCTAGTCTAGCTTTATTTCAGTCTTTTACACGTATTTATGTACCATTTTGGTTCTTTGGTCAACCTAGTTTGACCAAAATTTCCCTATTTTTGTCTTGGTTGACTTAAAAATATAAGTCAACCCTCTTCCTTTCCCTTCCCTAGTACTATTTTGTCATTCTAGAATTTTTAGATTAGTTGGAAAATTGTACTTGGTTGATAGTCTACAAAACATATAGGCTCAACACATACCTACTGGGTCGATAGTGTGGATTTAGCCTATTTTTAGTGTACTGGGTCAACTGGGTCAACCTAGTTATTTTTCACTGCCGAATCCTTGCATTTTCCTCAAAAAGTGCCTTTTGGCAAATTTATTCCTTAATCCTTCAAACCTATTTCCCATCTTAGATTTTCCTACCTATAGAATCTAGTTTTGATTCATTCTAACATCTAAAAATGATAAAACTTTAAATTTTCTATAAATACACTTAATTCATTAAATTACTCAAAAACTGGTTTAAGATTCATAGTTGCATAATTTTAGTACACTTGTTGTCGCTCTTGGAGATCCCCCTCATCTAGCTTGTTATCTCCTCACCATCCTAGCTCATTTGGTCTCCATATCTCCTTTTCTCTCCTTCCCAAGTCAAAATAAACCAAATGACTTCTCTTTCTCCCTATTTCAAAACACTTTTCAAAATTCAAATTCTTCAATTATTTTCAAGTAGATTCCTTATTTTGATTATATATTTATTTCTATTCATCCTTTTTCAAAACCATAAAACGCTTTGGATTAGCAATTACATAGAGAATATTTTCTACTATCATATGTCTATTTTCCAAAATTCTCTATTTTTGGCTATTTTTTGCACTAACTTCTACAGGTTCACCTAGTGTTCTTCACATTGGACACCTTCACATCTCTTATAGTCTACTTCTTTTATCTAAATCATTAAGTTAAGTAAAGGTATGTATTTTTAAATTCTATCCTTTCATTTATCTTATTTTCTACTCACTGCACTTTATTTAGCGTCAACATTATGTGTTATCATGTTCTATCCCAAAGGACCATCCCATGTTGCACTTATATGACACGTGATGAGCTTCAAGTGGGGCATATGTATATACATAATATTTTCAAAATTTTATTGATTATTGACACTTTGTATCTTGTAGGAACCCATCGAGTCTTAATCTCTCTGAGTGCATGCCTTAAGGGGTGCATCGAGAAAGGGGTGGGTAGACCACTGGTGATTCATAAGATAGTTGTCCCTTTTTCCACTTACCATCTACACACTTGTCTCCTAGAACTAGTTATCCTAAGCTCATTATTCTCTATTGTATCAATTCTAGCCATTTATCATGTTTTATCCTCCTTGTTCTTTCCTTGATCCCCTTTTTCTAGTTGATTGTACTAGGTTGACTAGGTTAACCCTATATAGTTTTTAGCCTCTAAGTACTATACAGGGTCGACTGCGTCGACCCTATACTATTTAGGGTATTTTTCACTTTGAGTTTTGTCAACCCTTTAACCAACCTAGCTCAAGAGTGATTTATCTCCTAAAACATATGGGGTCAAATAGGTCAAATCTATATAGATGACATATTTGAAAGGATTTAGGGCAAGATCCACCTATATATACATGTTTATTTCCACCCATTTGAGGATAGAGAAGTGAAGAAGAATAAGTGTGAATAGACATCTAATTATTTCCCATTCTACTTGAGGAATAAAGCTTAGGGTTCCATAATTTCTTTAGAGATAAAGATCTTGTCTTGTGGAGAAGTCTTTTGGATGCATAGATAGGTTGTGTAGCCTAGAGCTAATTTGTCTTTGTTATCCTTACATACCACAATAATCTCTTGTGAAACACCTTGGCCAAGGGAGAGATTGAGGCTCGATGGATTCATCTTCAAAGGTAAGTATTCCTAACTTTATTTCTCCTTTGTAAGAGTAGATAGAGAATGTATTTGTGCTTCTCTCCCATGCATTAGGATTCCATATACATTGACATGCGTATATGTCTTATATGAATGTTTATTTTAGTTTGTTTTATTTCTAACCCCAACTTTGTGCCACAAGATTTGGTGGGCACTAGATTAGATTTAATTTCTTGTTTATTAGATATAGAGTGAACATTAAACCTAGGATTATTTTAGGGTTGTTTCTTGATTGTGTTAGTTTGCAGGCTTTAGAACCCTTCCTAGTATGGTGTATTATGACAAGTGATCCCCTAATTGGGTCTAGTAGATCTCCATATTGGTTATGCTTCTGCTTAATAAATGCATTCCCAATCATAAGTGTAGGTATGCTCTATCTTCTCCAAGCCAAGATTGATTTATAGAATGATGCATTTATGATTGCATACATGCATATATCAATCATTTCATGATATAGAGAATAAGTTGTATGTAGGCAAGTGGCATAAGTCAAAATATAATAATTTGTAAAAAATGGGGGATTAACACTAAGTGGAGAAGATAAAGGAAGGTTTCAAGTAAGAACATGTTAATAAATAGGATAAATCTTATAAATTTAAAGCTTTTGAGAAACGTGAGAAATATAAACATATTGAGGAACACAAATCATGTTAAAAACACAAACATGTTGATGATTATAAATGATAGTAGGAGCAAGAGCATGCTGAGAAAGAATGGTAGAAGAAAGAGAATTTTGAAAAATTAAGAAAATTATTTGAATCTATGATATATTGGGTATTTGGATCGACCTTAGAAGCAACATGAATGTAAGACATACTAGAATAAATAAGACTTTATATATCAATAGTATTAAAATAAACTTCAGGAATGACTACACTAAAATATAAATCGTAACATGCAAATTTCCTATATAACATTCATGCATCTTGTATTCTCATTGGGGTTCTCAAGGAGATATTTTTAAAGATGAACATAATATTACTTGGTTTTCAAAACATTATAACCAAGATTTCTACTATTTATAACACCAATATATGTATTATCAACATCATAAGGCACATTATGAATATTAGCACCATATTGAGTACACAAATGTGCTTCATGTTCGTAATGATATTCTAAACTTTCATTCCAATAATAATCTTGACACCCATTAACATTAAAATAAGAAATATCAAATTGGGCATGATAACATTAATCTAAATAAACACTATACCTTATAATTTTTGTTGGGGTTTTCTTCATTTTTTTATTTTAACAATGAGGTATATGATGATGATTTAGAGGACAAGTGTGTAACTTGGATAGAGAACTACAAGTTATATAAAATGAAATAATAAATAGTTATAATAGTTAACCATTAAAAATAAAATATGGAATCTATTATAATGGTGCTAATTCTATCCAATGATAAATAATAGGGTATGGTACACGTGTAAAATGTACAAAAGGGTAGAAAATTAAGATTCTCATAATCAGAAAGGGGGAATGATTACTAACCAATTTCCTTTGATGTGATGTAGAAAGAGATGAACATTCAATAATAAATACTCAAATAATACCAAAATTCATGATTGATACCATTAGGGTTGAATGGATTACAATATATCATTACAAGAAATTAATCATAAAGAGATTGTTACAAAATGGTTCATCTTATGTAATGGTGGATGATTCAACTTATTGTAAGTGTAATAATGGATTATTTTTATTCTTATAGGTGTAATGGTTGGTGGTTTATTTTTCCAATGGGAGGTATGCTAATTTAGACACTATTTATAATTTATATAACACCTCAATCTTATACATTTGAAAATACACATCTTAGATTTTTATCTCAATTCTAGACCTTTCCCAATGCTAAAAGGCTCACATCTGCTATCTTTTTGCACTCATTGCTTATCTATTAGCTTTATCAAATGTTATTATAATGACCCATAACTTATACCATGTTTAGAATTTTATAAACATGCTTATCATATATCTATATATGTTTGTGACATGTACCTACTTTCTAGATTCTTATACACTTGCATTCTAATCAGATGTCTATGTTAGCGTAAGTGTCATATTCTAATGCAAGTTTCTAGTGCCCTAAGGTCATCAATTTTTAAAATGAAATGTATACCTATGGTCAACCTAAGTGATTTTATGTGATATATATATATATATATATATATATATATATATATATATAATGCAAGTTTCTAGTGTCCTAAGGTCATCAATTTTTAAAATGAAATGTATACTTATGGTCAACCTAAGTGATTTTATGTGAAATATTTAATATATATATATATATATATATAATATTTCACATATATATAAACCCTTTATCATTCCTCACCTAACAACTTCCTATCTATCATAAAGTAAAGTACCAAAAATATTAAATCAAGCATTCAAATCAGTAAAGATTCCCTATTTTATCCTATTTCCTTATCAGTCATAGAGATAACACATCTACATGCTTGGAGTACTGAGCAAACATGCCATGAGTCATTTTTCCAAGTTACAAGCTAGTTCACTATTGTACTTGCTTTCCATATATTGCACCCTTATCCACACAAAAGCAAACACATTAGGGGAAAACTACACTAGTTTGAGGCCCTCTTCAGATTAATGGATATGTAGGCAACAACCACACATAGAGGGGTATTTGGGATTAACTTGACACCATGATCCCACTAACTCCTTTTTCCCAAGGTCATTATGAAGATGAAGAGCTAAGATTTTGATGAATCAACAACAACAATAGTCTATGAGCCATATTTGAATGCACAAAGTGAAGATGACATAAAACCCAAATATTCTAAGTAGTTTTATTAGGATCTAATAGTTATTCCTTACTAGACACAAATGTCTAATTTAGATAGAAGCATTGAAATAATTATCCTAGGTCGATGCAAGTGTTTGACATTACAAAGGTCAATTTAAAAAAATATAAATACTGATTCAGAATCTAGATCAGGTTTATTTCCAACCTATTCCACATTAGATCTACATGCACACTATAATATATCCAATTACCATTATTTTCCATTTATTACAATATCAATCATTGGTTGTACTTATAATTTTTAGAATATCTCAATATTATATTTAGAATATTGTTTATTCATGTTTTTAATTAATTGGCCTACTATAGATATGGCTTATCACCCTTATGCCCTAGGATATATCTATTACCTTTATCCCTAGATTCTTTAATCTATATTTTAGGTTAAAACATTTGATGAACCCAATCTCTGAGCCTCCATTTTCAAACCTAGCCTGATCTAGGGTTTCCAACCTCCTAGGGTCTCCTAATTTACTATTTTCTAAATATCCAACCTTCTAGGGTCTCTTGATTTACTATTTTATAAATTTTTATTGTTGATTTAAAATTGTTTAAAATTTAAAAATTAGAAGTTTCTTATTCCTAAAAAACATGATCAATATGGATACATCTCCTAATTACTTTATTATCTAGTACATAGTGCTAGTACTACTTGTTATGTTTCATGCATGATGAAATCAATTAAAATCAAAAGGGGTAACCAACTTGATCAATATAAAGAGAGTGTTTCCAAACAAAATTAGAATTCAATTTATCTTTAAACTCTTATTTCACTAATACTGAAGCTCTTCATCCTAACCTTAAGGATGGTGATAGCTACCATCCCTCTAACTAGGTCCAAGTTATCACCTTTCCAAGGGTTAAGATGGCCCATACTATGCTTTTAAATGAGGGTAATCAATATATCCTTCTTCAAACACCTCCAACTCCCACATCTCCTCTAAAGTGGGTGTGTATGCACATTCAATCTGAAACACCTAGGGTTTGTGCTTGTGAATCACTAAAAGATCAAATCATCCTTATGAGAAAATTAATAGAAGACTTTAAAAATAATTTTAGTTCCAAGATCATGTTATCGTAAAGTCATAGTACATACCTATATAATACAACACATGGTAGTGTTAATCATGTTTTTTCATCTTCCTCATCTATAAATGTTGTGCCAAACAAGGTTTCATAGCCAAATGAAAAGCTATAATAGAGTACATCTAAAATAAGTGATTCAAATATTTTACCAAAGGCTACTAAGAATCCAAGTGAAATATTAAGATAAATTTTTCAAAACAAAGTGATCAAATTACCTCCTCCACATTCTATAATAAAATACAAATAATATTGTGTATATCGTAGAATGCAAGGGCATCATACAAATTATTATTTTGCATTGAAGAATAAAATGCAAAGTCTCAAAGGTAGTGGTGATCATATCGTTGATACATAAAATAAGAACACCACTCACATTATAAGTACCTCTCCTAAACCACAAATACCTAAACAACAAATGTGGTTACCAAAGAAAAATTCAAAGAAAAAACAATGGTAAATATCAAACTTAGAGCAATAAAAGGTTCAAAATGAAAAATTCGAACAAAAAAAGATATAAATTTACCTCTTGATAATGACACTTGGTAATGTTTTGGAAATAAATATTTACAAAAAATTGGTTATGATGGTCAAAAATTGAGAAAACATTCCCAAGGAATCACTCATATTATTTCCATAATTGATTAGAATAATGACCAAGGCTTGGGTTGTATTAGAAATATTAATGCAAACCATTCAAAGATACATTTTTGTAATGCAAAAGAGCAAAAACCTACATATGATAATAATTAAAATAATAAAGCACAAATAGAAAAGGTAAAATAATAAAAAGATTAATGGGAACATCAAATATTTAAACCAATATTTTTAACAAAAGAAGACAACAAGAAAGAGACAGCTGAAAAATCTATGGTTTCAAATATGGTTATTGTTGACAATTTTGACTTCATAGGTCAAATTGTCACCCCTACCATTTGAAACTTTGCATATCATGATAGTTTTTCTTGTGAGTTAGTAATTGTTCCTGAAAATTACTTAAATTATCCATGGTTAATAGGTTTTATGGTTGTTTAGGTGATTTAGGGTCTTTTCCTTCACTTGTCTTGTGCTTTCGAGTCATTTCTTGGCCTTTCTGAGCCATTTTCAATGGTAAGAAGAGTTTATAATGTATTTATAAGTGTCATATCATGTGTCAATATCATTACATTTCTAAAATATGTATAATCAAGTTGATCATATTCTAGACTAATTATATGCCTCATTTCTATGCAAATTCTACCCATTTTATGTCATTTAGAGAAGTTTTTGATAGTTTATAATTAGGAGGAGAGTTTTTTACATATTTATTCACCTAATTAAACATGTGAGAGAATTATTAAAACATTTTATAGCATTTTTTTCATATTTCCTTGGTGAAAATAGCTTTTTTAGTGTAAAACATGCCTTTTTGAGGCATTCATTTTGGTTTTCAAAGGATTTTTGTGAGAAAATAATTTTAGAGGATTAATTGGGTCATTAAAAGGTCATATTATAGGTTTGGAGGAATATTTAGTTGAAAATTTGAAAAATCCAACTTCACTCCAATTTTGACCTTTCTTGCATGCCTAGAAGGGAAGTTTTTAAATGCTTGGTACAAGAAGAGGAGAAAGAGTTAAGATATAAAACTTTGGCCATTATTAGGGGTATGATTAATATTTAAATTTGTATCATTTTTTATTATATTTATGGACTCATCTTTAGTAAAAATTCCTAAGAGTGACAATAAGTCATTATAGCTTATTCATCCGAGAGGGGTCTATTCTTGGACCTATTTATCAAGATCAGTAAAAAATGAGGATAAATGGTTTTATGGAATGTTTTTATATATCATGAGACTCATTTTAATATTTTTATAGTTTGATAAATCCTTCCAAGAAGGAATTTATAACATGAAAACTTGTTTCTTTCATTATCTTTGAGAATGCTCTGTTGGATCAGTTTTGAAGCAAAATATGATTTTTTCACCAAAATTTTACATATTTAATGGTTATTAAATTACAAACCTTGTTTATGTAAGTGAGAGCTCATAATTTTTCATTATGGGTATATCTCCTTTGAGAGAACTTGAGCTAAGTTTCCTAAGGTTATAGGGTTTTAGTATACTGTCATGAAAGTATTGATGTTATTTAGGGTGTTATATTAATCCATAAGTATAATTAATGACTCCCATGCCTCTCAGATTATTTAGGGTGTTATATTAATCCATAAGTATAATTAATGACTCCCATGCCTCTCAGATTGATTTATCCATTCACCATTAAGCACAAAATATTCATAAGCCTCCCATGGGGTCAAAATTGTAGTTTCATTACATCAGTCATCATCAACACGGAGTGTACTATTTATGAAGGTTAGATTGCCTAAAAAAATATGTCTTGTTTTCACTTCATTAATATCCCTACAATTTTTATATCAGAAAGCCAAATGAAGGAGACTTAAGAGAAGGTAGGGTCATAAAATGACTCTTCATGAACATCAAACACTAAAACAAGATTCCCAAGAACTCAGATTTGAGGTAGGTTTCAATGGTAAAAGGTAGTTTGAGGATAAGGAAGTATTCAAATAATCAATCAGATTAATATCTTAGAGAAATACCCACATGGTATATAAATAAAATGGATTCACTTCATGGAACTCTGAGAATGAATTAGATAGCTTAAATGTCTCTTTGAAAGAAACCCTCTTTTACAGTAAGATTATAATAGTAGGGGTTTAAAAAGGAGACATGATAGAATGAAATATAAGTCAAGACTCCAATACACTTGTCGAAGGTGTAATGTGATCATCCATCTAGGTCCCATGCCCTAAAACAAGGTATTAAATGCTTAAGGAGGCAATTGATAGCCAAATGGTGAAAGAAGGTTAAGGTTCAGTCTAAAACTTGCATCTACAATAGCCTTAAGGTTTGTCACCAATTCAAGGTGTTTCAAGGGATCTAAAGAGGCCTATGTGGTTGAAACATAATGGACACCAGGTGGTTGGTCTAGAAATAGAGTCTTGTCATTCATTTTAGGTCACAAATCATCCACTGTTAGTTCACAATCCATTCTCTATCATTTCATAGTGTTATCCCATGTTTTCATATTTCTACATCCTTATCACTCCACTTACACACCCCTTCATCCACCCATTCCCTCCCCTAAGAATGAACCACACTAGTAAAACCACATACTCCCTTAAAACTTCATAATAAATGTAGTCATAAACCTTAAAACCATTTATTCTTAGACCACCCAAAGGGAAGACTTACAACTAATCTTTGGCCATTGCAACAGGGTTTAAAGAGCATTCAAGGAGTGATTGAAATGACTTTGTTAAGACAACTATAAGTGAAAAGGGAAGGGCTTGTCATGAGTTCCAAGCAAGAACCCTACACCATGGAAACACATGAACAATCTTATGAACCTCCTTCTCAGGTTATGTACTAAAGACCTTTGTTCGTACAAAATGGTCTTACCTCCTTGGTAACTGAACATGAGAAGATAAGTAGAGTTTGGGTCTCAAGTTTGGATGAATAGTGAATGTCATTCATAATGGACAGTGAGAATTTATAGTTGAGGTCAACACCTATTCTCTTTAATCCTTCACTTTAAGCAATTATTGTAATGGCAAAGGATTCCTATAGTCATAGTGAGTTACTATAATATGATCTCAAAAACATTGTCAAAGGTTGAATAGAGGGTTGGAAAGATTGGTATGAGTCCTGAGTCATGAATGCTAACATAAAATTTCATACCTTCAATCTAATAAGACAAGGGTAAGTGGGTAACTATGAGAACTGTCTTAATTCTCCAAGCAAGGAATAATATTTCAATAACACCTACAAAAGTACTATGTGGAAGCTACAATCAACTTGTAGGAGAAAAAAATCTTGTATTGGAGAAGTTAGAAGTCACTTTTGAGACAAAGGGAGGAATGAGGGTTCCCAAAGCTTGGGTAGCTTTAAATAAGCATGGATACACCTATACCCTTAGTCATGAAAAATAAGGAGGCTAGGTTACAAGGGGTATAGGTTACTATTGATTCAATGAATGGTAATGCTAGCTTCACAAGAACTTTCTTGAGAATAGGACTGCCCATAGGATGTCCATACCGCTTGTATGAATGGAAACAAACCTCAACTCAGATAATATTGTAGAGAAAAGCACCTAAAGCTGTGTATGAGGATAGTAGGGGTGTGGCTCTATGAGGTACTTAGATGGTGAGGTTAGCACTCCAAGTTGATTTGAATAATTTTAAGCTTTTGATAATGAATTAAGCATTGTGACAAGTGATCTTAAACCCTCAACATTGAACCTACAGGAAACCATATGGGAACCTTTAGTAGGTTTAGTCAAACACCTAAAACTAAGTGAATTGGAAGTCATAAGGAATGCTTTGTCTTCAGCAATAATGTTTATAGATAGGTCTAATATAAATAGCATAAGTGTAAAAGCAAAATAAGGAAGTCTCATAGCAAATTTGGTATGGAAACAAACCAAGCAAGGGTTTTCAAATATTAAACTACAACCACCATATCATTTTGGGGAAGTTAATTTGTGGAATGGAGAGACATGTGATTCTAAAAAATAATTCATCATTAGGTCAAATATTACAAACAAGGGTGAAACATCTACAGGTACAGTCCATGTAAGACTTAAGATCACATTTGCAGACAGGTCATTCATGAAGGAGTAAATACATGGTTTCAAAGTGTAAATTGGTCCATTCAAAGAAATTAGATGTTATTGATGCATATTACCTAAAAATTTGTGATCATAAACACTTTAATTGAGGTATGTACATCACTTTTAAGCCCATCATAAATCAAGATGCAGTGAGGAAGAGATATATGTAGGGTTTCAAGAAAGGCAAAATCAATTAACTTTAGGAGAGCATGCATGTGGATTGAAACTAAACATAGTGTGGAAAGATATGAAAAATAAGTAATAATATGGATCAAATAAGTAGTTATTGATCATTATAAGCTATGTATATATGACACCATGGTCATAAATACTCACAAAAGGACAAATTGCAGCCATGATTGCAAAACCCTGCACACAGTCAATGCTTGAAAAGTTTGCTTTTGGAATTTTGGAGTTTGAGGGAACTAGAGGCATCAATTTGACTTAAAATTTTGTATAGAGGGTCCTCATGACCCAAGGAACACCCTAATATAAATTTTTTTCATTTAAAAATAGGGTACATATTATATTTTTTGTCTCAAAAGTAGGCCAATTTTAGGCATGCATGGAGGCAAAAAATGGAGAAAATTTGACCAAAATGAGTGTTAGGTGGTCTTGGAACACTTTGTGGTGATTTGGGATGATGAAATAAGGTGTATTGAGTGTGAAAAAACATGAATTAATCACATGAATGATGAGAAAACACTCATAGGTGTTGGTGGGTGGTCATTTGTAGTCAAACCCCACTAGCCTATACTAGTCCTATTGCACAACAAGGGGTCATTTTCAATTCCAAAGTCTAATAACCATTTAAAATAATTGTAAAATGTTCTTGGGGATATATTATATTTTTTAAAACTATTTATTTTCATAAGTCACAAAGAAGCCATTTTTGGGTTCAAAAGCAAGACTAGGTGCACAGAATGAAGGAATCCACTTGAGAGGCCAAGTTTGAATGCACAAATCATCAAGGAGGTTTAGCATGGGACCTCAAGGAGATAGGGGATGTTGTATGGGGTCTTATTATTTAAATTTATGGAATTTTTTCTTAGGTTGGATGTCACAATTTTCATGCTTCATCCTTAAGGGCGAAAACTACAAAAAACCCTCCAAAAACCCTATTTTGACCTAATTTTTAAAATATTGAGTTAGATAACCCACAAAATGTCATAGTTGATTCATTAAAACTACTAGAGTTTTTAGGGGACTCTCAAAGAGTCCTTCACATGTTTTTTTTTTTACTTTCACTTGTATGGATTTGGGTAAAAATAATACTTTTTGAGCTAAAATGAATGTTCCAAGGAGTGTAGAAAGATGCCAATTGATGGAAAAGGAAGATTAAGACTTGTTTTACCTGATTAAGCTAAAAAATTAGGGTAAATCATCCAAAGGTGCCCAAACCATTCCATTCTTTTGGGCCAGTCATAAAATGCGTTCAAAGGACAAGCCTTCTAAAGGCCATTTCATGGTTTTGGTACTTATAGATGGTTAAAGACCATAAAAATTGACATGGAGCATGGTGGGGGTATGAGAAAAGTGAGTCAAAACACTTTTTTGAGGTTTCACACCTATATGAGCTCCCAACAAAAAAACTTCTCTTATAGGGCTTAAAAGGCTAATTAAGCCTAATTTAACAAGCTAAATGGGCTAGAAATCATATCGAATCTTGGAGTTTGGCCATGAAATTTTTTATGGAGATGTGAGAGGATAATGGGTACCTATAAAAATTATTGGTTTTACATCATCACTTTTAGTTTCTTCTAGATAAGGAGATTTGTAGAAAAAGGGCTACAAGTAGCCCATGAGAAATGCATGTTTTTGGTGTTGTTCTAGGTCTTTATAAGTGTTTGATGTGTAAAATTGACTTGAAATAGGTTTTTTGTGTCTTTAAAAATCCATCCATGGTGGAAAAGTGCAGGTTTGATATAAGGATGAAGAAAACTCCTCATTTCCCTCTATGGCATAGTGCAAAATGAGCCTTTTGACAAGTTTGAAGGCTAAATAAGTGCACATAGCCTATTACAAAGACTTGTAAAGTTAAAAAAGTATATGACACACCATATTAAAGGTAGGAATAAGTAAATGAAGAGTTATAAATAAAGAAGGCTTTGGAAAAGGTCTCCAACAAGTGCAAATAGGACTCTTCCTTTTCAAATGCCTTATGTGTAAGACAAAGTCAATTTGATGGAGGAGTACCATAACCAAATATTGATAAGTGTTATAAAATAATTAATGATAATAGATAAGGGTTAAAATAAAAGACTTTAAGGGACTTGAATACCTATATCTATGGAAGATAGTTTTTCATTAGGGGAGATAAGAAGGCTAAAATCTAGGGGTTGGTGCAAGAATCTAGGCACTCTCCAAGGGCTCTAAGCTTGACCAAACATAATGAAAAGTATCCTAAGACTCATAAAATTTGGATAACCTATATTACATGCCACATTATGAAGGATGAATATTTGAGAAGGTGGAGATGCTACATAACAATTTTGGAGGAGTTTTTTGAAAGGATATTTTCCTAGTTTTGAGGCACTTGACTCCTCTTTCTTCTCTCTCTCTTCTCTATATATAAACCAATTATTGGAATTTGAAAGAATATTTAACCTTAAATGTGAAAAAAGTCCATACTAATAAAACATTTGTACTTTCCTATTTCGATTAATAAAGACAAAATTCATACCTCCTCAAAAGCTTGTTTTAGTGTATTTTCATGGTTTTTTGGGAGATGAAAGTGATAGTTCTTGCTTCCTCTCATCTTATCCCTTACTTGATACCTATTTTTATGTGTTAATATCATACTTAAAATTTTCATAGTGTGCTCTAATCATATTTTTTGTATGGCAAGTGAAAGCTTTATTTAGTGTCTTTGAGAGACCTATTGAATAGATGCCTTAGATCATGCATCAAGCCTAAGCCTCTATGTGAAATATTGATGTTTGGAGACTTACATTTGAGAATTGTAGTTAATTTTATGTTCTTTTTCATCCTATTATTTCATATTACACAAAATGAGGTCATATTTTGGTATATCACCCCAATTATATAGGTTTTCATTTCATTTTACCTTCTTCCCTTTTCCTTTACAAGATGGTAGTGTAGAGTAGGGATCCTAATTGATACATCAAGGGGAGATAGACCTTATAATATAGAGATTAAATCCACCTATTATGCCTCCCATAGCCTAGGATTGTCTCCATTTTACTTCAGACTATGAAAGCCTAAAACTACCTTCACAAGGGTGCAAGTCTAGAAGACAATAGTTTTTAGCACGCCCAGTGGGACCCATTAAAGATGGTCTTGGATAAATTGTAGTTGTAATAGTGATATTCATGAATAATTTGGTGATTCCAATCAAAAGAAATTGCTTTTGATACTCCAAACATAGTTTCCAATTAAGTCTATTTTTATTGCACTATCATGAATGAGTTTTGATGGTTGTGTATGAAGAGGATTCCTATGATATGTTTCCTTATCAGTACTATGATGGATCATACCAGCTTTGTCATGATCCCTATGATATTTTTTATTAGCCTAATCATCCTTATTAGGAGTATTATCAAAACTATTATGAGCTTTGCCAAGTTTTCCATGATCCTTATTATCAAGAACGTGACTCTTACCTTTTTTGGGAGCCATATCAGTCTCAAGAGTAGATTTCACATTTCCCATATGTATATGATGTTGCACATGATAATCCTTGTCTCCAAGAAAGAATGGATGAGATAGAGCTCAAAATAATAGCATATGTAAGGAAATTTTGTTTAAACTCTCAATATGAGGAAGTGAATGAGCTTTTTCAAAATGTGTCTAATGATCTAGAAAAGATAAACGAGTTGTGCATTCTTATACTCGAGAAGATGGAGACTTGGGAGAGGAAAAAAATTGAGTTGAACCTATTGTCTCAAGAACTCTCTTTTATTCCTTACTAGTCTTCTTGTGTTTCTTATTCTCATGAAGTTCTTAATTAAGTTCAGTTTGTGCTAATGGAGCTTCCTAGTTAGAGTCAAGAGCTAAATCATATGCCTATCCAAGAGTCTATTCAAGAGATTAAAATATCTTGTAGTTCCATTTCTTCCTTACTCATCCCTCAATCTCAAGTTATCCATGAGGACAAGGAGGTTTCAAACTTTGATGAAGTGATGGCTAAGTAGAAGGTGCAGAATGTAGAGGTTTTCAAAAGTTTCTCTTTCCCTCCTGTTTGGTATTCCCCAAATGATTCCATTTCCCTCAAGATCCTAAAATATGATCATGATCCTAAAATATGATTAGGATCAACCTTCCATGCTTTATACTCCCTCTCAAGAAAATGAATTTCATCACCCTCCCACCATCTCCCTTCTTCGTGAGGAGTTTTTTATACAGAAGTTAGATAAAGATGTTGCATTTGTAAGCCAAGTTCTTGGAGAGTGTGAAGAGAATGCAAGTGTGTATGAGGAAGAGTTATTCATTGATACTTCATTTGAGATAAAATTTGAAAATGAGGTTGTAGTTGATATTAAATAGGATATCCTAAGTGTACATGAGAAGGATGGTCTTGATGTGGAAGAACTCCATGAGGAATTGGTACAAATTGAAGTCATAAATGAATTTGAAAATCTCCTATTGAAAATGATCAAGACACCCTTCAAAATGATCTTATTCAAATTGATCAAAATGAGAAAGAAAAAGATGATTGGTAGATATACCATGAATCTCTGTAAGAGATTGAATAGATTTTTAGGGATATGTTACCCATTGAAGAGAATGTTTATGAAAAATTTGATGAAGAATCACCTATTCAAAATCATGATGCAGCTTGGGTTGATTATTCAAATCTTCTTGAAGAGTTGGATGAAATTACAATAGTTGATAAGAAGGATGAGATCACTCAAGGACAATGCATAGATGAGATATTACTTGACAAGGTTGTATTTGACAAGCAATATGATAAATATCTGAAAGTGCAATATGAGTTTGTCTTTGTTGGTGATTGGTTTGTTGTTGATGACTTATTTAAGGAGATGCTAAGAGAGTTGGTAGGCAATAAGAGTGGCTCATCAGAGGTCATGTTCAAAAAACATCATGCTTTGCAACTTGTATCATCTTTTAGAATGAGTGAGGTCATGAATTTACATTTTGATCTAGGTGGATCATGCTTTGATATGGTTAGTTAGATTAGTTTGTTTATGTTTCATCCCAAATAAGTGCTTTGTTTGCACATTTGCTTTATTTGGATTAGTTTCCCTATTTTGTGTGTTTCCCTTCTTATTTTGGAGGAAGGAGTTATCTTATTTCAAGTTAAAAAGAGTACTTGAAATCATTGATTAGTTTTTTCATTGTTTTTTGAGTCCAAATTTCATGTATATGGTCTAGTTCTTAAAGCATAGTAGGCATGCTTCCCAGTTGAGTCACCAAAATGTTGATAATTTTGACCTCACACGTCAAATTGTCACCCCTACCATTTAAAACTTTTCATATCATGCCATTTTGTCTTTTTAGTCAGTAATTGGTCCTAAAAATTATTTAAATAATCCATGGTTAATAGGTTTTAAGGTCGTTTAGGTGATTTAGGGTCTTTTCCTTCACTTGTCTTGTACTTTTGAGCCATTTCTTGGCCTTTCTTAGCCATTTTCAGTGGTAAGAAGAGTATATAATGTCTTTCTGAGTGTCATATCATGTGTCAATCTCATTACATTCTTAACATATGTATAATCAGGTTGATCATATTTTGGATTAACTCTATACCTCATTTCTATGCAAAATTTGACCATTTTGTGCTATTAAGAGAATTTTTTGATGTATCTAATAAAATGAGATTTTTTCCAATATTTATTCACCTTATCAAACATGTGAGATAATTATTAAAACATTTTATAACATTTTATTCAGCTTTCCTTGGTGAAAATGGATTTTTAGTGTAAAATAAGCCTTTTTGAGGCATTCATTTTGGTTTTTAGAGGATTTTTGTGAGAAACACATCATATAGTATTCATTGCATCCTTAAAGAGTCACATAAATTGTTTGGATTTATTTTTAGGTGAAAATTTTCAAAATCCAACTTCACTCCAATTTTGACCTTTCTTGCATGCCTCGAAAGGCAATTTTCAAATGCTCAGTACGAGAAGAGGAGAAAGAGTTAGGATATAAAAATTTATAAATTGTTAAGTGTATAAGTAATATTTAAATTAGTTTCATTGGTTCACATATTTTTGGACTCATATTTATGAACAATTGATAAGAGTGATAGTAGGTCACTATAGCCTATGCGTCTGAGAGGGGTCTATTCTTGGACCTGTTTATAAATATCACTAAAAAAAGAGGATAAATGGTTTTTTATAATTTTTTATGGGTAATTAGTCTCCTTTTAATCTTTTTATCATTTTATAACTTCTTCCAAAAAGGAATTAATAGCATGAAACCTTATTTCTTTCACTATATTTGAAAATGGTATCTTGGGTCAATTTTGAAGTAAAATATGATTTTTTCATCAGATGTTTCAATATTAAATGATTATAAATGGATGATATAAATCATGAAATAATTTTTTTATGAAAGTGATATCTCATCAATTTCCATTTTGGGTATATCTCCTTTGAGAGAGCTTGAGCTGAGTTTCCTAAGGTTATAGTGTTTTAGTATACTATGGTGAAAGTATTGATGTTGTTTAGGGTGTTATATTAATACATCAGTATCATTCATGACTCTCATGCCTCTCATATCCATTAATCCATTCACCATTAAGCATAAAATCTTCATAAGCCTCCCATGGGGTCAAAACTATAGCTTCATTGCATCAATCATCATCAACAAGAAGTGTACTGTTTATGAAGGTTAGATTACCTCCAAAATATTGCTTGTTTTTACTTAATTAATAGGCATTCAATTTTAACATCAGAAAGCCAAGTGAAGGAGAAATAAGATAAGGTAGGGTCATTAAAGGACTCTTCATCAACATCAAACACTGAGCCAAGATTCTCAATAACTCATATTTGAGGTAAATTTCAATGGTAAAAGGTAGTTTGAGGAAAAGGGAGTATTCAAATAATCAAGGAGATTATAATCTTGGAGAAATAACCTCATGGTATATAAATCAAATGGATTCACTTCATGGAACTCCAAGAATGAATTAGATAGCATAATTGTCTCTTTGAAAGAAACCCTCTTCTACAGTAAGATTATAACAGTAAAGGTTTTAAAAGGAGACATGATAGAATGACATCCAAGTCAAGACTCCAATACACTTTTCTAAGATGTAATGAAAAAATACATCCAAGTCCCATGCCCTAGAACAAGGTCTTAAGTGTTTAAGGAGGCAATTGATAGCCAAATGGTGAAAGAAGGTTAAGGCTTAGTCTAAAACTTGCATCTACAATAGTCTTAAAGGTTATCACCAATTCAACGTGTTTCAAGGGATACAAAGAAGAATATGTGGTTGAAACATGATGTAAAATAGGTGGTTGGTTTAGGAAGGGGTTCTTGTCATTCATTTCAAGTCACAGTTTATCCACTATCACTTCACAATCCATTCTCTGCCATTTCATAGTGTTATCCCCTATTTTCATATTTATACATCCTTATCACTCCACTTCCATACCCCTTTATCCACCCATTCCCTCCCCTAATCATGAACCAAACTATTAAACCCACATGATACCTTGAACCTTCATAAGAAATCTAGTCATAAACCTTAAAACCATTTGATCTTAGACCACCCAAAGGGAAGACTTACAACCAATCTTTGGCCATTGCAACAGGGTTTAAAGATCATTCAAGGAGTGATTGAAAATAATTTATTATGAAAGATATAAGTGAAAATGGAAAGGATTTTAATTATTTCCAACCAAGAACCCTATACCATGGAAACACATGAACAACCATATGAACCTCTTTGTCAAGTTATGTACTAAAGACCTCTGTCCATACAAAATGGTCCTACCTCCTTGGTAACTAAATATGAGAAATTGGATGTTATTGATGCATATTACATAAATTTTTTTGATCATAAACATGTATATTAAGTTATGTACATCAATTTTAATTCCATCATAAATCAAGATGCAATGAGGAAGAGATATATGTAGGATTTCAAGCAAGGTGAAATCAATTAACCTTAGGAGAGTATGCATGTGGATTGAAACTAAACATAAGGTGGAAATATATGTGAAATAAATAAGAATATTGAATGTAAAATAATTATTTTGTGATAATTATAATATATTTATATACAACTCCATGGTCATAAATACTCACCAAAGGACAATTTGTAGCAATGATTGTAAAACCCTACACACAGTCAACGCTTAGAAAGTTTGCTTTTGGAAGTTTGGATTTTTAGGGAGTTAGATGCATAAATTTGACTTAAATTTTTGTAAAAATGGTCCTCATGACCCAAGGAAAAACCATCATATAATTTTTTTTTCATGTATATATAGGTCACATATTCTATATTTTGTCTCATAAGTAAGCTACTTTTAGGCATGCACAGATGCAAAAAATAGAGAAAATGTGACCAAAATGATTGTTGGGTGGTATTGAAACACTTTGTGGTGATTTGGGATGATTAAATAAGGTGTATTGAGTGTTAAAAAACATTAATTAATCATAGGAATGATAATAAAATACTCATAGGTGTTGGTGGGTGGTCATTTGCAGTAAAACCCCACTAGCCTGGACTAGGCCTATTGCCCAACAGGGGTCATTTTTGATTATAAAGTCTAATAAAATTTAAAATAATTGAAAAAATATTCATGGAGATATATTATATGATTTAAATCTATTTAATTACATAGGAAGTCACAAATAATCCATTTTTGGGTTCAAAAGCAAGACAGGGTGCACAAAATGAAGGAATCCACTTGAGAGGCCAAGTTTAAATGCTCACCTCATCAAGGAGGTTTAACATGGGACCTCAAGGAGTTAGGTGATGTTGGAGGGGGTTTTATAATTAAAATTTTTTGGAATTTATTTTTATGTTAGATGTCACATTTTTAAGAATCATCCTTAAGGGTGAAAACTACCAAAAACCCCCTAAAAACCCTATTTTGAACTAGTTTGCAAAGATTAAGTTGGACATCATTCCATATGTCTTAGTTTCTTCATTAAACCTATGAAATGTTTTAGGGGAATTTTAAAGAGTCCTTCATATGGTTTTTATTTGTAATTTCACTTGTATGGATTTTGGAAAAATCGTACTTTTGGAGATTTTTGAGCTAAAATGAATGTTCCAAGGAGTGTAAAAAGATGTCAATTGATGGAAAAGGAAGATTAAATGTTTTTTTTACCTGATTAAGATAAAAAATTAGAATAAATTATCCAAAGGTTCCTAAACCATTCCATTCTTTTGGTCCATTTAGAAAATGCCTTCAAAGGAAAAGCCTTCCAAAGGCCATTTCATGGTTTTGGTACTTGCATGTGGTTACAGACCATAAAAATTGACATGGAGCATGGTGGGTGAATGAGAAAAGTTAATAAAACAATTTTTTGATGTTTGACACTTTTATGAGTTTGAAAATCATCCAAAATTGGATATCTAAGATTGGTGAGTGTAGAGCTAACACACACAACTATTGAAGCTAGAAATTGGAAGAGAGTATAACTGCAATAGATGTATTATGTCCAAGATGGGTGAAATGATTCAAATCTTACATTTCACTAAGCTCATAGTGATATCACTTAAAACTTACACAACTCCTAGCTAAGAAATCTACACAATACTCCACATGAATCCACATGACTCCACATGGAATGCCTTGGAGAAGAGGCCTATAAATAGGTTAGTTGAGTGGGTGGGTAGGTATGTCAACATAATGACAACATACCTTAAGTAAGCTTAATAAGTAATTAGAATTAACTACTCTTAGTCTCATCACTCACCTAATAAATACCTAATTAGCCTCTTAAGAAAGCTAAAGTAAATAGGTGTAGTAAAAACCAATGCAAGGGTAAATGTCTACACCAACAACCCCCCTTAAGCATAGCTGAGGTGGGTAGATGAATGGGGTCCTAAAAACTAGGCCTAATCAGGTACCCAAGTATAAAATATCTCTCATAAAGTGGAGCAAGGGAGAAAACCAAGTGGGAAAAAAAAACTCCTCCCCAAAAGAGTGAAAAGAAGAAGAGGAGACTAAAAGACCCTCCAAAAGATGATGTTGAAGTAATTAGTACTCCAAGTACAACTCACAAAATGATAAAGGTTGATGATGATATCCTCTGCCTAAAGACTGTAAAAGTTCCATCTGCATCGAATAATGTTTCTTCCCTTTGGCAAAGGAAGAACTTGATGTGTGTATTGAAAGTATACCCATTCCATAATGGAAGATATATGCAACAACACAAAGATATCTAAGTAATGTTTAAATGTTTCTTTATAAATGCTAAAATGTGCCAAAGTTTGATCAGGTATCACAAGCCTAACAATAAAAGATGGCAATGAAGAAGCAAACAATGAAGGAGAGAGAACAATCAGAGAAAAAGATAGACATGGAACATTCATTGAAATAATATCCATGGTAAGTGGAGAGCAACACTCAACAATTGTAAAAACCAAAGACTGGTCTACAGATGAAGCACTCAGATTTGCAAGATGAATGTCTATAAGAACATATGAGTCATCAATACTCTCAATGTGTGTACTCATACTAGAAATAGTAGACTCCTTTGAGATGTAAGTCTGTGAAGGCTCTAAAAGAGAAATAATCTACACAGGAATGAATGAAGAATCTATAATAGGACAATTGAGATCTAGTAGAATCTTGTCTTGTAGTGGTGGCTCGATAGAAGGAAGAGCACTATCCACCTAGAATATGTCATCATAGGGAATAAAAGTGGGAGGTGAGAGTATAACTATATTTAAAGAGACAATAGGTAGTGGAGGAGGAGGTGTGACATAAGTCTCAGCTAGATCTCTGAAAAGACTCTGAAAAGTGATCCAAATAGTGGAAGGACATTTTGTGTGCTCTATATGTTGATGTAAATCCAATGAAATATGTAACAAGTGACCATAAACATAGTCACAAGAGTTGGCCCAATCATTGTATTGAGCTGGGTCAATAGGCTCAAAATCTATCCATATAAGAATGGAATAAGTTCTTGATCTATAAGTAAATATTCCATATACAACCACCATGAAGAATAGTTAGTCTTACCAAGAAGGATAATTGGAGATGAAACAACTCTCCTCATTTGGTATCTCTCAAGTGGAGTCGACATGACCACAATTGAGAGCAATAGTGCATGCTCAATAGATGAACTTTAGACAACACCAAAAATTAGTCCAATCAAATGAGAGAAATTAGTGCACAAGTGAAAATACATGCTCAAATGGATGTTAGGTTCTAATGACAATGCATCCAAAAATACAAGATCAATATGTGCAAATAGTCACTAAATGGGCACAAGTAACAGTTAAAAAAATTAAATGTGTGCATGAGAGAATGTAGGGCCCATAATATCTTCCAAAGACAATCAATAGTGACCCCCCCTTATCTTTTTAATTACAATCATGCTCAATGTGAGGATGTTAGACTCAGCTGACAATGCATCCAAATAAATATGAGTAAATAGTAAACAATAGACAATACATGAGTGATAATGCATGCTCAAATAGATGTCAAGCTTAGCTAATAATGCATCTATGAGAATGATCGATTAGTATAATTGACCAAATTAGTACAGGTGAAATGAAAACAAGCCAATTAGGAGGATGTTAGACTCAACTAATAATGCATCCATGAAGAAGTAAATGTGTGAACTAGCTAGTTAACCCCCCCTAAATTTAGGCACTTTATAATTTAGAGAATTTTACAATGAAAATAGGATATCTATGTGGTAAATTTAAAAATACACACTTTTGCAAAAGATGACACTTGATTTAAAGTTACCATTTGCAAGATATTAATAAAATGATTTCCCATAAATAACTTATTTTTAATAAAAATTACACTAAATGATTAAAATAGTACCCTTGGGAAAGGTTAAAGATGTCTTCCAACCACTCATTGGAACTGGGCTAGAGTATAAAATAAGGTGGTATAATTTTTTGAGGAAGATTCAACATCTTACCAATTTGGACCTCATCTTCATCTTCGAAAAGCAGAGATACAAGCTCTAAAAGACTCAAAATTTTCTCTTTTTAAAAATATTTTCAAATGACTTGTTTTTCAGCATACTAAATGATGTTGTAAAGTCATTAAAGTCAAAAAATAATATTAAAAGTAATTACCATGTGAATATGAGGCTGAATGTGGACCCACAAAGGGGGAAAGGTGTCAAACATGAGACACAAAATAGAATTTTAACTCAAAAATTAGATCTAATTTCCAACACCCAATTCTCTTTATAGCTCAGAGATCTTCATAGCAAGAAAAAACACCTTTTATCAAGAAAGTGATGCCATTACTGGAAAAAGCCTTCAAGCTACAGAAAAAGATGCCAAGCTACAAAAACATGGCTAAAAGAATGTTTTTTTAGTTAGAGATTTCAAAAATACCTCCCACAGATGTAAGGCTACATCTAGGGGAAAAAAAAAACTCTATCCAAGGGTCTAAAACTAGTCAAGGTGTCTTTTTATTCCATTTTAGGTCTAAAATAGAGATTATGGGGTGCCAACTTCCACCAAAGAGAAAAAAAATGTTATCTGATTTTTCTATTGGTCTATAAGATGTTGGAAGTGCCATGGAGATTCTTCACACAATTGAGAAAGTCATTATCTCCAACACCTTCTCTCAGTAAAAGGCCAGATTTGCAACCAAAGGAAAATCTTCCAATGCCAAAGTTGAAAGAATTCTTAGATCTAAAAAACAAATATTAGGCAACAACATTCTTTTATTATGCTCAGATATAGTATTTTTATTTCTCCAATGCGTAGTTCAGATACAAGAAAAGCAAAAAAAATTCCAACGCCCTTGATTTGTATATCATAATGATTGAATAACAAACCATATTTCTAAAGGAAAATGCCAGGGTTCTGGAAAAGTATGACAGCAAGATAAAAAAGATGTTATGCAAGATCTTAATGCCAAACAAAAATACAATGTAAAAGAACAAGAAAATGATCTTGAATACCTTATTTCATAATATCCACTTCCTTTCCAATTCATTCAATAGGTCAGATCTAAGAAATTATTGAATAATACAAAATAATAAACTACTCAAAATTTCATAATAAGTGGCAATAGAAAAATATGGTTTTTGATATCAGATACCCAAAGCTTTGATACCATGCAAGAGTCATCTAGAATCAAACATTCAAGATTAGTGATTTTAGAGTGAACAAACACAAATGTTGAAGCTATAAATTAGAAGAGAGTAAAACTACAATAGATGTATTATGTCCAAGACCGGTGAAATGATTCAAAGCTTACAGTTCACTAAGCTCATAACGCTATCACCTACAGCTTACACAACTCCTAGCTAACAAATATACACACTAATCCACATTAATCCACATGGAATTCCTTGGAGAATAGGCCTATAAATAGGTTGGCTGAGTAGGTGGGTAGGTATGCCAACATAATGACAACATAATGTTGATATACCTTAAGTAAACTTAATAAGTAATTAGAATTAATTACTCTTAAGATCATCACTCACCTAATAAATACCTAATTATCCTCCTAATAAATATAAATTAAATAGGTTTATTAAAAACCAATGCAAGGGTAAACCTCTACAACAACAATGAGCTCCCAACAACAAAATTTCTCTTTTAGGGCTTAAAGGGCTAATTAGGCCTAATTTGGCAAGCTAAATGGGCTAGAAAGCACATCATGTTAGGTTGTGGAGCTAAAAGCTTCAACCCTTTACAAATTGAAGGAACAGAAGGTTGCTAAGATCCAGGAGCACTGGCATCGGCAGAAGGACCGACGTCGGTCGAGACCAGTGCAGAAGGCCACCGGCGACGGCAGGAAGCCAACTGATGTTGGCAGAACTAGACTAGCAGGGACCGGCATCGGTCACCTGTGTGTTCCAGAACTGTTCGTTGCATGGATAGTTAGTTAAGTGAACGAAGAGTTTGCATGTTGAGACCAGTTAGAGTCTTGGGCTGTGAGGATAATTGTCTAAATTAAGAGTCTAAGTTATTGTTTGAGTTAGGGATCTATTTATAGACCCATTGGCATGTATTGTTTATGCATGAGATAGAAAGGAAGAGTTCCTTCTAGTTGTAAGATCTGTGAGTTGCAGGTTGTTGCAAGCTCATTGGGGATCTACATGTAAGTTTGGTCTTTGAATTGTAGGTTGCAGGTTCATGAGAGATTAGCTTGAAGTGCTATAGAGTGCTTGGTGTACCGGCAGGGTTATTACTGACTGGTTGGTGAGGTGAACACCAATTCTATGTGTGAGTTGGTTGTTGGGACCATTTTTTGTGTAGGAGAGTGTGTGTGAGAATAATTACTGTACACTTGAGGTGTGGCGAACCTCTGTAAGGTGAAAGAGTGTGGCAGCTCTTTGTTGTATTCTTTTCTGTAAAGTGTTAATACAAGATAGTGTATTGTCTCTCATATTCTGTGCTATTGGTGAATTCTAGTTACTTGTGTTTTTGGTTATTTCCGCATATTCAATTGCTTATATTTGGTAATCATACTATGCTCTTTCTGAGGAGCAAGATCCTAACAGGTGGAATTAGAACAGGTGTGTTTGTTCTTGGATTACCTCCACCCCTAACAAGTGGTATCAGAGCTTTTGGTTGGGATACTAACAGATTGGTTTAGATCTGGGTAGTGTGTTTTTATTACAGGTTACTCACAGGGTTTCTGTTTGAGTGGGAGTTGAGCAATGGCAGAAAATAGTCAGCTACGAATGGAAAAGTTTAATGGCAAGAACTACCAATTATGGAGGATGCAGATTGAGGACTATCTGTATCAGAAAGATTTGTACTTACCATTGGGTGGGGTTGCTAGCAAACCCTTGGATATGAAAGATGAAGAATGGGAGGTTCTTGATCGGAAGGCTCTGGGATCTATTAGATTGAGTCTTGAATCATCTATGATTTCTAGCTTATCACAGTGTAAGACAATGGTGGAGTTGATGAAATCTTTGGCAAATTTGTATGAAAAACCCTCGGCTTCTAATAAGGTATTTCTTATGAAGCGTTTATTTAATTTGCAAATGTTGGAAGGTGGATCTGTTCATAGCCATCTTAGTGATTTCCATGGTTTGATAAACCAGTTAAGTTCCATCAATATTGTATTTGATGATGAAATTAGAGCTCTCTTAATCTTGTGTTCATTACCTGAAAGTTGGGAAGGTTTGGTAATGGTAGTTTCTAATACTGTGTCTCCTTCAAAAGTCTTAAAAGTGGATGATGTTGTGAGTGTGATCTTGAATGAAGAGATACGCAGGAAAATCACAGGTGAATCATTAGGTGATGCTTTGAGTGTTGAAGGAAGAGGAAGGCCAAGAGAGAAGATAGAGCGTGGGAGATCAAGGTTGAAGACAGGAAGAAGATCCAAGTCCAGGTATGGCAGAATAACCTGCTAGAAATGTGGAAAGCAAGGGCACTTAAAGAGAGATTGTAGATCGGGTGAAGATCAGCATGAAGGACATGGAGAAGAAGTAGATGTTGCAGATTACGTTGCACAGGATGCTCTGGTATGTTCTTTGGATAAAGTAGAATCTTGGGTTTTAGATTCTGGTGCCTCTTTTCATGCATCCCCACATAGGGAATTTTTTCACGAGTATGTCCAGGGAGACTTTGGAGAAATTTGTGTAGGGGATGGTAAGATTTGTCAGATTGTTGGCAAAGGCAAAGTGAAGCTAAAATTGTAGACAGGTGACACATGGGTGTTAAAGGAGGTCATGCATGTCCCAGTTCTGAAGCGGAATCTAATTTCTATTAGAAGTTTGGGTGATGAGGGTTGCACAGTAACTCTCACAGCAGACTCTTGGAAGGTTACCAAGGGTACACTTGTTGTAGCTAGAGGTAAGAAAGTAGGTACGCTTTATCTATCTACTTGTATTACTGATTCTCTTTCTGGGTTATCTACTTCAGCTGTAGATTCGGAGATGTGGCTTAATAGGCTTGGTCACATAGATAAGAAGGAGATGCTTGTTCTTGAGTTAAAGAGTATGCTTTCAGATTTGGAAGGCATGGATCGTGGTTTCTATATGCAGAAGAAGAAGGTGACGTTTCTTGAGGAATCCGATGTTAGTGACAAGAGCAGAAAAGCCTTGGTTTTCAAGGAGAAAGTGACAGACAGAGTTCAGCACAAGGTGCAGAGGAATTCTGAGCAGAGCAAGGGTGATTTGGACAAGGGTTTGATCCAAAAGGAGCTTGTGGGAAAAAGTTAGGTCTCACTAGAAAAACATAGAGACCAACGTTGACAGGAAAACCGGCGTCGGTGTCCAGACAGGGACCGATGTCAGCTATGTGCAGCCCGACGTCAGTGACTCAGGGCAGATAAGGACCAGCGTCGGCCAGGGGAAACTGACATCGGTAGGGTGGCAGTCACAGGGAATCGACGTCGGTCGGCTGTAGACTGAGATGTGACTGGCATCGGTTACTGAGATGAATTTTGGGTGGACAGCTAGTTGTCATGGAGTCTCAAGTGCCCATATGGAGGACTGACAGTGTAAGTAAGTTCTTAAATTCATCATTTCCATTCTTTACACTACTTGTTGCTCACTTATGGTATAGAACCAGGAAGTTGTTAAAGAAGCAGAACAAGTAGATCCAGGAAATAGTGGGAGCTTGGCATGGATGAGGATGTGATTCCTTGGAGGAGAACCAAACAGGTGTTTTGGGTAGAGTTGCCAGCTGGAAGCAAGCACTGAGAGACGAATGGATGTTCAGGATGAAGAAGAGCGGAAATGGATACGTGAGACAGAAGATCAGGGTATATAATCTTGTATTAGCTGCAGGGCAATGGAGGTTTGATCATTATATTTCTCTTTACCAGGTTGGATAATATTAGCTACATTATCCTATTTTCTGTATGATGTGCTTGTTACAGGGTTACATATATAGGTATTGCTGAACTAAAGGTAAAGCTAGTTCAGGTGTGTGTCATGGAGAATCTAGGAGCAGCAAGATTCTTTGGCATGAGTGTGTTCTAGAGACATGGAGGTCTTGTTGACTTTGTTTCAGGATGATTGTGTGAAACCGGTTAGCCCGCCGATGGTTAGACAGTTCATAGAACAAGTGTCTTGATTCACATAATGAGGTTGAGTGCATGGTATATACTAAACCTGAGTTTTCCCAAGCAGTGGGAGTTGTCACAAGTTTGGAGTCAATCCGAGATAGTAATACTAAAGGGCAGTTCAGTGGGACTAGCAGTAGGTGCACATGCTATGCAGGGTCAAGTTATTTTTCTACATGGTTGTAGATGCGGATGTGGCAGGTAATTTGGATGACAGGTTTCGCACTACAGGATTTGTGGTGGTTGGTCTTCAAGAGTGATCTTGATGAGGGATACAAAGCCAAGGGAACAAACTAGACGGAGTACAGGTACAGGTACAGGTTGCAGCTATTTATCTCCAAGTGGGAGATTGTTAGGTTGTGGAGCTAAAAGCTTCAACCCTTTGTAAACTGAAGGAACATAAGGTTGCTGAGATCTAGGAGCACCAGCATCGGCAAAAGGACCGACGTCGGTCGAGACCATTGCAGAAGGCCACCGACGATGGTAGGAAGTCAACTGATGTTGGCAGAACTAGACTAGCAGGGACCAGCATCGGTCACCTGTGTGTTCCAAAACTGTTCGTTGCACGGATAGTTAGTTAAGTGAATGAAGAGTTTGCATGTTGAGACCAGTTAGAGTCTTGGGCTGTGAGGATAATTGTCTAAATTAAGAGTCTAAGTTATTGTTTGAGTTAGGGATCTATTTATAGACCCATTGGCATGTATTGTTTATGCATGAGATAGAAAGGAAGAGTTCCTTCTAGTTGTAAGATCTAAGAGTTTTAGGTTGTTGCAAGCTCATTGGGGATCTACATGTAAGTTTGGTCTTTGAATTGCAGGTTGCAGGTTCATGAGAGATCAGCTTGAAGTGCTATAGAGTGCTTAGTGTACCGGCAGGGTTATTACTGACTGGTTGGTGAGGTGAACACCAATTCTGTGTGTGAGTTGGTTGTTGGGACCATTTTTTGTGTAGGAGAGTGTGTGTGAGAATAATTACTGTACACTTGAGGTGTGGTGAACCTCTGTAAGGTGAAAGAGTGTGGCGGCTCTTTGTTGTATTCTTTTCTGTAAAGTGTTAATACAAGATAGTGTATTGTCTCTCATATTCTGTGCTATTGGTGAATTCTAGTTACTTGTGTTTCTGGTTATTTCCACATATTCAATTGCTTATATTTGGTAATCATACTGTGCTCTTTCTGAGGAACAAGATCCTAATAGGTGGAATTAGAACAGGTGTGTTTGTTCTTGGATTACCTCCACCCCTAACACATCAAATCTTGGAGTTTGGCCATAAAATTTTGTATGGATATGTGGGAGGATAATGGTTACCTATAACAAGTATTAGTTTTACATCATCACTTGTATTTTCTTCCTGACAAGGAGATTTGTATAAAAAAGGGCTACAAGGAGCCCATGGGAAATGTATGTTTTTAGTGTTGTTCCAGGTCTTACTAAGTGTTTGATACATAAAATTCCCTTTAACCAAGTCTGGTGTGTTTTAAAAAATCCATCCATGGTGGAAAAGATCAGGTTTGATGAAAGGATGAATAAAACTCCTCCTTTTCCCTCTATGTCATAGTGTAAAATGAGCCTTTTGGGTGGTTTGAAGGGTAAATAGGTGCATATATCCTATTACAAAGACTTATAAAGTTAAAGAAGGATATTTAATGCCACATTAAAGGTAGGAATAAGTCAAGGAAGGGATATAATGAAAGATGGATTTGGAAAAGGTCTCCAATAAGTGCAAATAGGACTCTTCCTCTTCAAATACCTCATGTGTAAGACAAAGTCAATTTGTTGAAGGAGTCTCATAACCAAATCATGAAAAGTGTTATAGAATCATTAATTATCCTAGATAAGGTTTAAAATCAAATAATTTAAGTTACTTGAAGACCTACATCCATGGAAGATACTTTTTCATTAGGGGAGACAAGAAGACTAAATTTTAAGGGGTTGGTGAAAGAATCTAGGCACTCTCCAAGTGTTATAAGCTTGACAAAACATAATTACAATTATCATAAGACTCATAAACATTGGATAATCTCTATTCCATGATAACCTATGAAGGACAAATATTTGAGAAGGTGAAAATGCTACGTAGCACTTTTAGAGGAGTTTTTTGAAAAGACATTTTCCTAGTTTTTAGGCTCTTGACTCCTCTCTCTTATCTCTCAATTATTTATATGTAAGACAATTTTTTGTATGTGAAATAATACTTAACCTAAGTTTTGTCATGTCCATGCTCAATTTTTTTTTTACTTTCCTTTTTTGATTAATAAAGACATGATTCATACCTCTTCAAAAGCTTGTTTTAGTGTATTTTCATGGTTTGTTGGGAGATTAAAGTGATAGTTATTTATTCATCTCATCTTATCCTTTCCTTAATACCTCTTTATAGGTGTTAATATCATCCTTTTATATTTCATAGTGTGCTCTAATCATCTTGTTTTTATGGCAAGTGTAAGATTTCTTTAGTGTCTTTTAGAGACCTATTGAACAGGTGCCTTATATCATGCATCAAGCCCAAGCCTCTGTGTGAAATATTGATGTTTGGAGACTTAAATTTGATAAGTATAGTTAAATTTATGTTCTTGTTCATCCTCTAAGTGCATATTACACAAATAGAGGTCATATTTTGGTGTATCACCCCAATTAGATAGGTTTTCATTTCAGTTTACCTTCTTCCCTTTTCCTTTACAAGATGGTAGTATAGAATAGGGATCCTAATTGATACATCAAGGGGAGATAGCCCTTATAATCTAGAGATTAAATCCACCTATTATGCCACCCAAATCATAAGATTATTTCCATGTTACTTTAGAATGTGAAGGTCTAAAACTACCTTCAAAAAGGTGCAACTCTAGAAGACAATAATTACAAAGATAGAAATTACAAACCTTCTTCAAATCAGATCAAATTCACTACTCATATATATGGTAAAAAATATTTAGATGAATAGTTCAACAAACTATGTTTTAATCCAATCAATAACATACCACATAATATATTCATACCTATAAGACTTGGTACCTATCGATTGAATCCATCACTAGAAAATGGGAAACCAATTGCAAGCCAAAGATATCAAGTGAAAACTTACCACAAGAGCATGATACACTTTCTAATTCCACTATGAACACATATTAGACACCTTATTCAGGATATGTTATACATCTTATGTTCCTTGTAGATTATCATCCTCATCTTGAGATCATTGGATAACTTATCCATATTAAAATATCCATAACACCTAAACATGTTTCTACTACTACTACTATTCGACATTAATCATAGACCATTCATTGATGGGTTCTATGAACCCCTACTCCTATTATTTATTCACAACTAGGAGTCCTATTTTACATACATAAACCATTACATATACTATAATGATAGATATTGCACCTATACACCTACCAATTTATTGCACTAGGTTCATAGTGGGGAGATACCTATGAGCATATATTGGATGAGATCATAAGATAGCATTTTTGGTGTCACATATTCCAAAAATACTTAAAAAAATTAAAATATTCAAACATCCAATAAATGTTTTTTATCATCTACATGTTTTATTGGTTCCTTGGCATCTATGTTATTATTTTCATGTTATTGGATATCATTTTATTTATTTATATATACACATGTGTTTCATGCATCTTTTGAGTATGATACATGCATACACATATACATGATCCATTGATTTTTAGATGTTGGGCCTTCCCTCTACTCATGTCATGTGGACATTGGGGGCATATACTTCTTTGATCATGAGACATCCATGTTATATTATTCTATCATCATTTTAATTTATCATGTTTGATATTATTTACGTACACATGCATTTATCCATGCTTATATCTTTTGTAGTGTACTTGATATGCTATGTACTTAACATTTTTTCCTAACACATATGATCCATGGGATAGTTTATGTATGAAATGAATTAATATGGATCTGTTACTTGTCCTACTTAGTGAATTTTAATCTCAAAGAAGATAATCTTACAAAAACTCATTGCATAGCTATTTATATTGAGACATGACTAGTTCAGATCTACTAAACTTGATGAAGGGATGTTTTATCGCATAACACCACTAGAGAGGGTTCCAAAGCCTCTAGTCAAGTAGTACCACACAATAACCCTAGTTAGACATATAATATATAAAATAAATTTAATCTAGTACTCACTAAATCTTGTGGCACAAAAGGGAATAATTAATAACAAACAATGCATACAAGCAAATAAAAATATACTCAATCAATGTATAGGTAAACTAAGCAAGGAGTAAAATATTCAACCTATTAATTTATGCAATATCCATCTACCAAATGAAAAAGTAAAGTTAGGAACACTTACCTTGGATGAACCTATCATGCCTTAATCTATCCCTTGGCCAATGGAGCTTTGAAAGAGGTTGTTGTGGCTTTGTAAGGATAACATTATATAAATCAACTCTAGGATAAAATATTATTAATTTACATCCAAGAATTTTCCACAAGATAAAATTCTTTCCTTCCAAGGCAAAACCCTAAGAAATGACTCCTTCAATGTCGTATTAACATAATTACAAGTTATAGCTCATGGAACCTGTGCACACGCGACTTCAAAATTTGAAATCAGTTGTTGTGAATCTGGTAGATGGCAAGGCTATGGTTACCGTAATGGGTGGGGATTCTTCTGCTTGTGGGGGAAGGGTTCAGAGTGCCCCTAAAGTGAATTCCTCTACGGGGGGGGGGGGGGGGCGCTATTCTGGCCTTGTGTTCTGCTAATGGACCCCATGCTCCTGGTTTAGGTTTTGGACCTGGGGGAAGAACTTTTGCAGATGTGGTAGCCTTTAAAGCTGGTCTACATGATTCTCTACCTCATGCATCATCTAGGCCTTCCCATGTATCACCTGTAAATTCTCTAAAACCTATTAGGGTAACTCTAGATCCTGAATCAGTGGAAGATATCTTCTAAATGGAAGAATGATTTTCCTCTTGTGCTGCCATTTTTTGTTTCCATGGCTTCTGGCCCTCTTTGGCAGATCTAAAGGGCTGGACCTCCAAGATTTGGATGCCACTTATTGAAAATAATGCCCAAATCCTCCCTTACACCAGGGGTTTTTTTATAGTATTGTTTCACTGCTCTAAAGATAGGAAGATTATTTTATGCCACAATAATTTTTCTTGGTAGGGAAAATATCCTCTTATGGCCAAACCTTGGCATAAGGATTTTAATCCTCTCTCAGAATCCTTTAACAAGCTCCCTATATGGGTGTGGCTCCCTTATCTTCTGAAACATCTATTTCATGAGTCAGTTTTTAAAACCATTGGAAATGCAATAAGGGATTTTTTATTTGTGAAATAAGGTATTACGGATTTTAAACACTCGACTTGTGCACGCTTTCTGGTAGATTTGGATGTTTCTAAGGGCCTTCCTAAGGTGATTTTCCTGGAATCCCCAAGGGGTACTTGGATGCAAATGTTGGATTATGAGGGGATCCCTTTTCGATGCTGGAAGTGCCACCTGACGGGTCATATTGCTGCTCGTTGTGTAGTTGGAAAATCCATATCCAAATGACCACCTTCTTGGTGGCCTGAGGCTTTCTCTGAACATAACATTGTCAAACAATCTATGGAAGCTCCGATGGACTCCAATTCTGAGACTGAGGAAAGTATTCAATCCAAACTGGAGGTTGAGGAGGAATCTTTGGTGAAACATTCTAATGAAGCTCCTGCGGAGGTTGTGGTTAGTGATCTTTTTGAGCCAGTGGTGGAGGTGGTGGTCTCTTCCCCTGTTTCAGAGGATCCTCCTAAGAGCCAGACTGTGTTAGGTTCTCACATGGATCTTATTGCGGCTTCTGTGCCCACTAGGTTCCAAGGATCATTGTCTTCTGAGGTATGGGTTGCTAAGGTAGCAAAGTTAGAGGATGGATGGACAACAATTAAGAGAAAGAAGTCTAAGCATTTGGTCCCCCCTCTAGATATGATTCTTCGGTTGTGTAATAAAAAAAAAACCTCAATTTAAAAGGAATATCTAATGATCCCTTTTGCTGACTAGTTTTTTGAGGTTAGTAAACAAGTTGCTTTTCTGGTTTACTGGTTACTATTTTGGGAGGTTGTTCAGGTTGCTGATCCAGTCTGTTAACTTTTAGATTAGTGTTTTTTCAGTAGTTTTATCTGATCATTTATGTTGGTAACAGGTCCCTGTAAAACCTGGTTTTGGTACTTTACTGTAAACAGGTTCTTTTAAAAACCTGGTCGTGCTTTATGGTTTATCTTTCTCCTTATTTGTAGGGTTTCAAGGTCCCTTCAAAACCTATTTTTACCTTAATCTAAAATAGAATTAAAAGTTATAAAAATGTGAAAATGAATGTTCTCCTCATTGGATTGAAGTTAATATGGTATTTATAGCCAAGTATTGACACTAAACCCTCCTAAGAATTTAGCCAACATGAATTTTTTTAGGTAGAAAAAGTAATTTTTAGGTCTCAAACTAAGTCGGTCAGACTGACTTAGTTCCATAATGTGCATTGAATCCCTAAAAATATTGACCTAGATAACATCATATAAAAATGAATAAAAAGGATGTTTATTTAGTTAGGGGATATTTTAGAAGGGGAATAACTTAAGAAGTGAGTAAATGGGTTTTAATTACTTAATAAGTTATATAAAAGTGACTTGTAATTATTTTAGGTAATGGAATAGGGAGCAAAAATATTTTGAAGAACCAAAGGTCTACCCACCCCTTTCTTGGTGCACCCTTTAAGGTATGTACTTAGAGAGATTGAAGCCTTGATATGTTCATACAAGAGAGAAAGTATTAGTAAATGATAAAGTTTAAAAATATTGTGCATATACATATGCGCCACTCAAATCTCATCATGTATCACATAGTTGTAACAAGGGATAGTGCTTCATGAAATAACATAACAACACACAACACTAAGCTAATAAATTAAAATAAAATGCAAAAATTAAAATTTGAAATTGAAATGATAGTAGGGAATTTTTTGAAATAATCAAAAATACCGTATACATACCTTGAATTACCTTTATCACTAAATGGTTGTATACTATATTTGTGGTCTAGATTATGAAGGGTACATTAACTACTTTGGACAAAACCTAAGGATACAAGATTAAAGATAAAAAATAAACAATCACAGGGAAATAAAATTATATGAACTTTACATAATTAAATAATTCAATTGAAAAATTGGTAAGTGGGGATGGTAGATGTTAAGTTATAAACAAAATACTAAGCAAAATCGATAAAATGAGATTAAATTGGGTAACTAAAAAATCCAAGGCTGTTAAATGATTGATAAACCCAATAAATGTACCTTAGTTAAGAAAAGCATCAAACTAGATCAAACCAAGGATCATGAAATTTAAATAGTGGATTTAATATTAGTGTAGAATAAATAATAAACCATACTCAAATAAATATGGAAAAAGAAAAGAAATGTAAGAAACATTACTGAAAGAGAAGTCACAGTCCAAAATCAGTCAATAATGGAAAAACTAAATAGAAAATGGAACAAAATGGTCCATGAAAAGGGTGAAAAATAATATCAAAGTCTTAATTATAACCAAAGAAATATGATAAAGATAAGGCAATGATTAATGAAGTAATTCATAGTCACTCAAATATACAACTTCTATTATAATTATAGATACACTAAAATAATCATATTATGAGCATATATGAAGAATAAAGAATATAAAAGTTGGGAAAAAGATTTAGAATCAAACTTGCCTGTCAAGGGGGAATATGAAATAGGTGGTGTGGAAAATGAAGGAAAAACCAAGATGAATAAAATTTATCAGAAACAAGACTCTCAAATTAAGTTGGCAATATATGAAAACTTTTGACATGAAGGACTCTAGATAACTTGCCTTAGCCACACAAATTTGGGTTATCTAGTAAAGTATAAATATCATCCCATGAAGGATGAAGGCTATATGAATGAAAATTAAAATGGACCTATTGTACCTCAACATGTTCCCTATTCTTTGGGACCCCTCATAGAGCCATCGGTATACTTTGAAGATTGGGTACTTTCATGATGAAGTAACATTATAAACAAGTTTGACACCTCTTATCCCAATCGACTTTCTTATTATATCCCAATTGACCTTTGATATATCATGAGGCTCATTATGGAGTTTGAGATTTAAATAAAATAGGATGCTTTCCTAATAATCATGTATTTTTGTTGGATTTGGAATTTTGACTTGTTTATGTCTTTTTCTATTCCTGCTCCATATGGATTCAGAAAACCAAACATGGGTGTGAAAATTGACTATCACTAGAGAATTTAGACTTGATAACTAATAAAAATAACTTAGAGAGCATGGTGTTTAGGAATCTTGTGCTTGCACATTAAATAAGATTTATATCTTAAAATTGACCTTATTGTGCCCAAAGTGGAATGAAATAGGGGAGGAGATGAATGTGAGCATGGAATGTTTGAGTTATGTCATGTCCCCTTCTAGTTGACATATTTCAAGCGGATGATTAGCCTATTATGCGACCCTCGTAGGCTGATAGGATGGATAGAGGGTCTTGATAGAGATGGGTTGGAATTCGTTCGGGCACTTTCGGGCATGAATTAAGGGAGATATTAATATTTGATTGATTTAATCAAATATTAATTATTTGAACTAATTTTAATTAATTATTAATTAATTATTAATTAATTATTAATTATTAATGATTTAGTCTAATTTGAGGATGCAAATTCTAAATTAAGACTTGGTCTAATTTTAAGACCCTAGTTCTAATTTAAGGAAGTCTAATTTAAGGAAGTCTAATTTAAGGGAGTCTAATTTTAGCAAGCACACCTTTGGAGGTGTATAAGAATCTCTCATGAGAGAGAGTTTGTAACCATGCTTATTATTGATATTGATTCTTGTTAAGAACATTCTTCTGTGAAGACTGAGCCAAGGGTTCCAGGATTCCAATTGCAGTGAAGAACGTCAACTCTTCATTGTGTGCGATTCAGAGGTTGTGAAAGATCAGCCGATCTATTACCGAATTGAGAGATAACTTCATACAGAAGTTATCATAGTATTACAGGTATTTGAGAGATAACTTCACTCAGAAGCTATCACAAGGGTTTACAGGTATTTTCTTTATTTTGGGTTTTTGATTCAAGAATTATCCAGATATAGATCTTTTGTGTCAGCCCATAATTCTACAGATCAGGATCAGGCATACAGGGTGTGTTATATCAGCGGCCGTACGACTTCCGTACAGATCTATGAAAAATCCGTACGCATCTACAGAAAGTTCAGGTACCGACATCAGCGAACAGGAACTTACAGAGACCGACATCGGTCGATTCATCACCGACGTCGGCAAGGGGACTAATACAGGTCGACCGACGACGGCAGTATAACCGACGTCGGCGACTGTGTTTTTACACAGCAGGCCGAGACGTGCCAGATTCAACCCAGTTCGCGGAATATTCAGGCTATAAGGCCGAACTTTTGATATTATTTGTATACCTGACAGAGGATCTCAAATTGTAAGCTTATGAGCAAATAAAAAGAAATTATACTGTGATTTATTCATCTATTTGAAGATATTTTGCAGAAATTCAGATAAGCAATTTGGAGCTTTGTTTTGGATATTCGAAGGGATATTACAGTGGTATCAGAGCTAAATCCTGCCATCCTGAGGGTTTAGAAATTTTATGCAGCCACAAGAGTTGCGACCACACGGGTATTACACACGCAGTAAAGCTTTACTTGAAGGCACTCAAGTTCTAGAACAACCACCGGAAGACATGGGTGACGATATTGGTAGGGCCCGTATTCCTCATCATCCGAGAGACCAAGATGATCTAGAAGTTTTACTTACTCTTAGAGAACTACGAGAAGGGCAAAGGCAGAATAACCAGGTATTACAGCAGTTGGCAGCAGTACTGCCAAGATTGGGTTCTCCGAGGAGACATTCCCCACACCGTGAAGATGTCAGGAGTGATGCAGGATCACAGCGAGGCCATGGGACTGTTTCTCGTACAGCGAATAGGCCTACTAGGCCTATCTTTGTGAGACAGGAAGCAGAGGAGGTGATAGCAGGTGAGGAGCATGAGGAGGCATTTATGGACACACTTAGGGCAGCGACTGAAGAGTGGGAGTCATTACCACCTATGGTCAGGGAGATGATTACTTTTGACCGATTCCTCACACAAAGGAAAGAACATTACCGAGGTCGACAGAATGGGAGACCAAGGCCCCAGAACAATGATCTGAAGCAGGCTACGAGTAGGCTCACACTAGCAACATTTGACGGTAGTGGTAAGGTGACAGCACAAGCCTGGGTTAGTAAGCTGGATACATTTCTCACATTGCGACCGATGGGTGAGGAAGATGCTATCAGATATGCGACACTACATCTTGAGGGAGTAGCTCACGATTGGTGGCACCATGGGATGGTGACACTCCATCATGATCGGATCACTTCTTATCAGGAGTTTGTGGACAGGCTGGTAGAGCATTTTGACAGGAGGGATCCAGAGTCCTATTTCCGAGAGTTGGCACAGTTGCGCCAAAGCGGCAGTCTAGAGTCTTACATTGGTGACTTCCAGAAGTTATCAGTTATGGTTCCTGACATTTCAGAGAGGCGACTAGTAGTACTCTTCATGGAGGGCTTGACAGAACCATTGAGAGGTTGGATCAAAGGCTTTGATCCTCCTTCCTTACAGGAAGCTATGAAGAAGGCACGCAGTATGGAGATGGCAGCTCCATCTAGTAGATCTAACTCCAGAGGTACTTCTTCTTCCAGGGATAGTAAAGGCTCCAACAGGAATAGAGAAAGACCAGGCTTCAACATAGATAAATCAGGGGTCAAGAATGATTCGAGGGCCAATCCAGCAGCACCACCTTTAGATAGAGAGGCTCTTAATGATCTGCGAAGGAAGAAGCTTTATTTTTACTGTAAAGGTCCATATGATGCTAATCATGATTGTCCATTGAGACCTAAGGGCAAAGCAAATCGGGTAATGTGGGCCTATTATGAGGATGAGGAATCAGAAGATTCCGAACATCACGATTGTTCCGAGGAGCCAAAGGCTGAAGCTTCAGAGCCTTGGGTAGAGGCAGAGTCAGAACTCCAGATTCAGGAAGCACGTTTATCTAGCATCCAGCACGAGGGATCATTCAGACTCCGGGGAGTTTTGGCCAGACAGAGGGTCATTACCCTTCTTGACACAGGAGCCACACACAATTTCATTGACACTAGATTTGTGGAGAAGCGTGGACTCACCACAGAAGAGTTCGGGGGCATTAGAGTTAAGGTAGTTGACGGTTACACCCTCCGGTGTGAGCGGATGATCAGAGATCTTCCATTGCGCTTGAACAACTATGAGTTCAAGGCTGATTATTATGTGGTCAACATGGGAGATATAGATTTGGTTCTGGGCATGAAGTGGCTTCATTCCCTGGAGGTAGTCACTCTTAGTCTTAAAGATATGGAGATCCGTTTTGATGTAGATGGGAAGACTCACATTCTTAAAGCAATACGGGACGGCAACATCAAAACCATTTCTTTACATTGGATGGAGAGGCTCATACGGCATGATATGGTAGAGTGGGTTGCCGAGTGCACATTAGCACCAATACAGGAGGGACAACAGAAGATCGAGTACCATCCAGACATTCAGCAGCTGAGAGTCAAGCATGACAAGGTCTTTGGTGACATTCCACCAGGGAGACCTCCAGACAGGGGCATTGAGCATATTATTGAGCTTGAGGAGGGGGCTAAGCCCATTATGATTACTCCTTATCGACATCCTAAGCGGTTGAAGGATGAGATCGAGAGAACAATTAAGGAGTTACTGGCTATGGGTCATATTCGGCCGAGCAAATCACCGTTTGCTTCTTCAGTTGTTTTAGTGAAGAAGAAGGATGGTACCCTACGAATGTGCATTGACTACAGAGCCCTGAATAAGAGGACCATTAAGAACAGGTATCCTATACCTCGTATTGACGAGCTTATTGACGAGCTCCATGGTGCACGTTACTTCACGAAGATAGACTTAAGATCAGGCTACCATCAGATCAGAGTTCGCGAGCAGGACGTGGAGAAGACAGCTTTCCGCTGCCATAGTGGACACTACGAGTTTATAGTGATGCCATTCGGGCTCACTAATGCGCCAGCAACATTTCAGTCCACCATGAATAGAGTCTTCCATTCACTGCTGAGGAGGTTTGTACTTGTTTTTTTTGATGACATTCTTATATACAGTAAGAATTGGCAGGAGCATTTGGCTCATCTGGAGACTGTACTCAGCATATTGGAGAGGGAATCCTTGTACGCCAAGGAGTCCAAATGTGATTTGGGGATGACCGAATTGTTATACTTGGGTCATATTATCAGTGCAGGGGGAGTGCGGATGGATCCTGAGAAGATCCGCGCCATCATAGATTGGCCTATTCCAGCGAACCTAACACAGCTAAGGGGATTTCTAGGTTTGTGTGGGTTTTACCGGAGGTTCGTGAATGGTTATTCACGACATGCAGCTCCCATGACAGATTTGACTAAAAAGGGTGCCTTTTGTTGGACACCTGAAGCACAAGAGTGTTTCGAAAGGTTCAAGGAGTTGATGACTACGTGCCCAGTTCTGGCACTACCTGATTTTTCGAAGCCGTTCGAATTGCAGTGCGATGCCTCAGGGGAGGGCATTGGAGCGGTGCTTATGCAGGACAAGCACCCCATAGTATATGAGAGTCGTAAGCTCAGAGGACCAGAAAGACTGTACAGCATCTATGATAAGGAGATGCTTGCTATCATGCATGCCTTGGCAAAATTTAGGCAATATCTAGTGGGCAGCAAATTTTGCATCAAAACGGACCACAACAGTTTGCGACATTTCTTGGGGCAGCGAGACCTCAATGATCGTCAACAGAAGTGGGTGAGTAAAATACAGGCATATGACTTTGACATCTCTTTCATCAAGGGCACCCAGAATGTTGTGGCTGATGCTCTTTCACGCAGGCCGTATTTGAGTACCATGGTCCACATTACAGAGGATTGGCGACATATGATTGTGGCAGAGTATGCCAAGGATACATGGGCAACTAGCAGTGTTGAGGGATCGACGGTTGACACCAGATATACTCTTGTGGATGACTTGATCATTTACAAGAACAGGGTTTATTTGATTCCAGGATCATCGATGAAGAACATTATCATGCGAGCTTTTCATGATATACCTACTGCAGGACATCCCGGATATTTTAAGACTTACAGACAGATCAGGGAGAGATTCACATGGAAGGGCCTCAAAGCAGATGTTCTTCAGTATGTGCGTGAGTGCCCTGTTTGTCAGCAGAACAAGCAGGAGAACACGTACCCAGCCGGATTGTTGCAGCCACTTCCAATTCCTGACAGGAAGTGGGAGTGTTTGTCGATGGATTTCATTACGGGCTTGCCTAAAGCCCAAGGACGAGATTGCATATATGTAGTTGTGGATCGGTTAACGAAGTATGCTCACTTCTTTCCGATTACCACCACACATATAGCTACACAGGTAGCAGAGGTTTTCTTCCGAGAGGTATTCCGACTGCATGGATTACCTCGGAGCATAGTGAGCGACAGGGATAGTCGGTTCCTGAGTCACTTCTAGCAGGAGGTGTTTCGACTTTGTGGGACCGAGCTTACACCTAGCACCAGCTACCACCCACAGACTGATGGACAGACGGAGATTGTAAATAAATGGGTGGAGGGCTACCTCAGGAACTACATTGCAGGGCAGCAAAAAGCTTGGGTTAAGTGGATTCATCTATGCGAGTATTGCTATAACACGACTTTCCACATGACCATTCAGATGTCTCCTTTTATGGCATTGTACGGGTATGAGGCACCGAGTTTTCTAGATTTACTACTGAGTGACAGTAGAGTGCCGAGTGCTGGGGACCTATTGCAGGAGAGTCAGGATATTATGAGGACTCTCAAAGAGAATATTGCTAAGGCGTAGAATCAACAGAAGCAGTATGCAGATCAGCGGAGGACCGAGAGATCTTTTGAGGTAGGTGACATGGTCTATCTTATGCTGCAGCCTTACCGACAGTCTACTCTTAAGAAGAGTGGGGCAGAGAAGCTTAAGCCACGTTACTACGGTCCTTTCCGGATCCTAAGACGCGTTGGAGAGACGGCTTATGAGCTAGAGCTTCCTACAGAGAGCAAGGTACACAATGTCTTTCATGTATCACGCCTCAAAAAGGCGTTAGGACACCGTGTGATACCTTCTACAGTTTTACCTCCCTTAGATGATGAGGGAAAATTGATCTTAGTACCTGAGTCCATCTTGGAATCTAGAGAGAGACAATTGCGTCGATGGACTATCAGGGAATATTTGGTAAAGTGGAAAGATTTGCCAGTTGAGGATGCGACATGGGAAAGCGAAGATATTCTACAGCATCCAGAGTTGAGATTGCTTGAGGGCAAGCAATTTCAGGAGGGGCGGACTGTCATGTCCCCTTCTAGTTGACATATTTCAAGCGGATGATTAGCCTATTATGCGACCCTCGTAGGCTGATAGGATGGATAGAGGGTCTTGATAGAGATGGGTTGGAATTCGTTCGGGCACTTTCGGGCATGAATTAAGGGAGATATTAATATTTGATTGATTTAATCAAATATTAATTATTTGAACTAATTTTAATTAATTATTAATTATTAATTAATTATTAATTATTAATGATTTAGTCTAATTTGAGGATGCAAATTCTAAATTAAGACTTGGTCTAATTTTAAGACCCTAGTTCTAATTTAAGGAAGTCTAATTTAAGGAAGTCTAATTTAAGGGAGTCTAATTTTAGCAAGCACACCTTTGGAGGTGTATAAGAATCTCTCATGAGAGAGAGTTTGTAACCATGCTTATTATTGATATTGATTCTTGTTAAGAACATTCTTCTGTGAAGACTGAGCCAAGGGTTCCAGGATTCCAATTGCAGTGAAGAACGTCAACTCTTCATTGTGTGTGATTCAGAGGTTGTGAAAGATTAGCCGATCTATTGCCGAATTGAGAGATAACTTCATACAGAAGTTATCATAGTATTACAGGTATTTGAGAGATAACTTCACTCAGAAGCTATCACAAGGGTTTACAGGTATTTTCTTTATTTTGGGTTTTTGATTCAAGAATTATCCAGATATAGATCTTTTGTGTCAGCCCATAATTCTACAGATCAGGATCAGGCATACAGGGTGTGTTATATCAGCGGCCGTACGACTTCCGTACAGATCTGTGAAAAATCCGTACGCATCTACATAAAGTTCAGGTACCGACATCGGCGAACAGGAACTTACAGAGACCGACATCGGTCGACTCATCACCGACGTCGGCAAGGGGACTAATACAGGTCGACCGACGACGGCAGTATAACTGACGTCGGCGACTGTGTTTTTACACAGCAGGCCGAGACGTGCCAGATTCAACCCAGTTCGCGGAATATTCAGGCTATAAGGCCGAACTTTTGATATTATTTGTATACCTGACAGAGGATCTCAAATTGTAAGCTTATGAGCAAATAAAAAGAAATTATACTGTGATTTATTCATCTATTTGAAGATATTTTGCAGAAATTCAGATAAGCAATTTGGAGCTTTGTTTTGGATATTCGAAGGGATATTACAAGTTACCTAAAATCACAAAAAATATATAATTTTAAAATGGTACAATGGTAGGTAAGCATGGCTTTATATCATAATAAATAGTGTGGGTGAGGGGAGATGTGAAATAATTTATTAAATTTATTACCATAAAATAATATAACTAATTTTGAGAGTATGAAATCATTATTCTGAACCATTGGCTTATTTTTTAGGGAAAACACTTAGATAGAAAGGAATTTATGAAATAAAAATTTGTGAGGAAGGCCTAGTCCTATCCTAGGTCTTAAATTAAAATTCATAAAATATATACTGAATAGGTGTAAAAATTAATACTAATATAAGAATATTTAATGAAGAAGGTATGTTCCTATCCAAGGTCTTACACTATAACTAATAAACGGAATTCCAAAGAGGTGGGAAAAGAAAATAAGTTTGTGAAATGATGAACCCGTGATCAAAAAGAGACTTTAATATTGACTAGAATAATGAAAATAAAACATATTAATGAGGATGGTTAGGTCCTATCCATGGTTTGATGTTGCAACTCATGAAAATTAAGAAATATAAATAGACTAAAAGATAAACGATAAAACTAAGGCTATTGAGAGTGATGTAATGTTACACATTAGGGATCATTTGAAAATCCTACCAAAAGTTTTAGTATTTACAATATATAGAAATATGTGAAATATATGTAGAATAATAGTAAATCATTTAAGAAAAATATTTATTTAAGAATTGAGCATTAATGGGTTCTCTGAAAATATGTCCTTAATTAGTTTGTAATCTGTAAGTATTAGGATCAAGGAAGTCTTTGACAAAGTAAGGACCCCACCATTTTTGGGTGTACTTGCCGTCTTTATCATGGGTATAATATAATTTGAGGATTAGGTGACCAATATTAAATGTACACACTTTGACTTTATTATTATGTTATTTAGCAATGCAAGATTTATATTGGCAATTATATTATAAGGCAACCATACATTACTCATCAATAAAATCTAAGGCATGGAGACATGTTTCACACAATTACTCATTAGGAATAATACCATGAAGAGAAACATTCAAATAAGGTAATTAAAATTATAGTGTTAAAATAGATTTAGAGCCATATACTAACAAAATTGGTGTTACCCTAGTATCAATACATATGTTAGTGTAATAAGTCTAGAGTACAGGATAGAGCTAAAGGTGCCAATTAGTATGAGATTATCAAATAGTCTTTTTAAAGGTTTTGTTAAGAATATTATTAGTGGATTCTGCTTGGCCATTACATTAAGGATGATAAGGCATTGAAAATTTGTGTAATTTTGAATTTTGCACATAGTTGTTTCATATCTTTATTTTTGAAATTTCCACCATTATTAAAAATGATGGTATGAGGAATTATAAAATAGCATATGATTTGATTAAGAGTAACTTTTGAAATGGTAATTCCTATAATGTTAACAAGAGGCATATCTTCCACCCACTTCATAAAATATTTAGTGGTGGTGATAATGAATACTTGAACATCCTATGATCTAGGTAATTTGCCGATGAGATCTAATCACCGCATAAAAAATAGACAAGGAGATTCCAAGATTTAGAGGATTGTTGGAGGAGAGTAAATGAGATAATCATGAAGTTGACAAGGATTACACTTTTTATAAAAATTAATAGCTTATTTTTCAAGAGTATGCCAAAAGAATCCCATGCATAGGCATTTATAGGCTATGGCATGGCCACTATAGTGACCACAATAGATGCCCCTGTGTGTTTATTCAAGGAGAGCAATAACTTTTTTTGGAGTTATATAATGAAGTAAGGTACCTTATATATGTGAATCTAGATCTAAGAAATAATACTGTGGTAAACTGATTGATCTAACAATCTATAATTGACAAAGATGTGCAGTAATATAATAGAGTTATTTTAGAGTGATTGTATGTCAAACCTGCACATAAAATGTTAGAACTATGCTAACTAGTTTGATAAAATGATATAAATATATAAAAATATATTATGGTGAAAAAGTGATGGCATTTAAAACCTAAAAGTGTTTGTTTAATGTTGGGTTCACTATAATGTATGTAAAGGGAAATGCAAATGATCTATAAATCAATCCTAGTTCAAAGAAGATAAATCCTACTTACACTTTTGAATGTTGATACATTAGATATCCAGGGTCATGACCAAGATAGATCCTCTAGACCTAACCAAAGGATATTTTACCATAATAACATCACTAGGGAGGGCTCTAAATCCTTTAGTCAAGTAACACTATGCAATAACCTTGGATAGGTCTTATTTTTACATATTCACAAAAGTATATGATAAGTAAAGCAAAAGCATAATCTAGTGCTCACCAAAGCTTATGGCACAAAAATGGGTATTAATAAATATAAAAGTAAACATGCATAAGAAAATTCTAATTAAAAGAAAGTTTTAGTGAATTTCAACTTATATTTTGAAAAGGGAAGAAAAAGAAACTAAATATAGGTATGGTTGAAAAACCTATTTGGTTATGCGCACGTTGAATTAGAAGGTTGTGAAGAGATCTTATTTGGCTTGGGAGGATGACCTGTAAATAAGATAACACTAAAGCAAATGGTTGGTTAGATAGATAGATAAGTGGATTGCCTAGAGATAGCTATATCTTGAAAGCAAGAGCTTCCTTGAGGGTTGTCAATCCAAATTTTAAATAATTAAGTTTATAAATAGAATACAAAGTACTTGCATCAATAATCAAAAGGTACTGAAATTGAACACAAGAAATTTTTGCTAAAGAAATAGACTAAAAATGACTAATATAAAAATAAGTAGGATAATATTAGCGCTAAATGGATTGGGTTTATTTTAAAAAATTAGGTAGGGGTCTATGAATAGGTAGGGACACAAACAATCAAATTTTATTGGGAATAGGTAGGTGGAAATAACTTGCTAAAACTCCCTACCACAGTAATTGTCAATGGTTAGGATGACCATCAGTAGTGAAGGTGACTTTTGGTGGTCAAATTGACCATCAATAGTTGGATAGACCGTTAGCAATTGGGACAACCATTGGTGGTTACTATGTGTAGGTTTGAGTTGGTAAATGGTCAAATTGATGGGATCACAAAGTTGGGTTTCAGGAGGTGGGTTGGTGTTGGACTAAGTGTGATAGGTAAATAAAGTGATTGAATAATAGAAAACAAATACTTATCTTACATAAGGTTGATTGGGTGGGTGCTTCAGGTGGTTGACTTGTTGGTGGAGTCTGATATGATTTTGGTAGAGTAATGATACTTGATGCTTTGGTAGAGTGGTGAAGGAAAGTTAGCTATCTAACATGATGGCTAGATTACTAGATTGTTGATGATGATTGACCTATAAAAAAGGAAATCTAGATATACAAGCTCTTGATAATAATTATAGATCCATTTCACCTCCCTAATCCTCTCTTCTTATAGGTACGGAAGGAGAGGTGCAACAAGAGATTAGTTGGACTTCCTAATTTTAACTTGTTCATGTAATTACTTGCACATAGATTTAGAAATGTTATTTTTAGAAAAGCAAAGTGGATGATTTGAATGTTATTGGTTAAGGAGGTACACACTGACCATCGATGGTCAAGGTGACCATTGATAGTCATATTGACCATCGATGATCGAAGGTGAAGGTAAAAAGTACGTAAAAGGGGTAGGTTAGGTCAGTTGGTAAAACTAACTATGCTTAGGCTCAATTAGGGGTTAAAAGGTTGAATTGGTCCCAAGGGGTTCTAAGGCAGTCTAGGGGTGTTTTTATACTCAAAATCATGGTGTGCATATTTTTGGTGTCTACATTTTACCCTTTTTAGTTATGCACCTTTGAACCAACAAGCTACAAAATAAAAATATATTATTGGTCGAAGCTCTGGTTGCCCTAATTATGGGAGGAGGTGTTCCCCTTCAAAATAGGACTTGATTAGGTAAAAAAATTGAGTTCAATTCTGATGAGGTGAATGATGGTGATAAAGAATATGGACATCATGAAGGTGGGTGATATATTGGGAACTTAAAGCACAAACATTTACACAAAGTGCAACAAAAAGGTATGATAGCTAAGATCATGTATAGACTAGGATGCCATAATTGCTAAAAATAAAAGGTTGATGCTAGAAGGACAAGTGATAAGTGGAATGCATGACCCATTTAGGCATGGTATCTAGGTACACTCATAAATGCAAGTCATCTAGGTAATGTTAGTGTTTTGGTGGGTATCTAAGGTAGAAAGTGATCCCAATAAAAACACAAACTTGGTCAAGTATTGTGGGTATCTGAGGTAGGAAGTGCTCTTAATAAGACACAAGTGGGCCAAGTAAGTGTGAGGTGGCACAACTTCAAAAAGTGGTCAACATGGAAATATTGTCATTGTATTCAAAAGAATAGGCTAAAGTCATTGTAAAACATGTGTTAGTTAGGCCAAAATGGACCAATGTTGAGGTAATGAGGCAAGCAAGTTGGGCAGAAAAGGTGGTCTCTATGAGTGGGTAAATTATTTGGTTCTATTGATAAAAAAGGGTTTACTTAGGGGAGAGTAAAAAAGGTGATCCTCTTGATCATTAATGGTCAAGGTGCTCAAGGGCAACCATCGAAGGTCACCCTGACCACCGATGGATAGGGTTAAAACCCTGAAAGTCTGGTAGTTAAAAGTAAAAAGTGAATATTATTTCACTCACTTTCACTTTTGACTATGAAACTCTAGAATTTGGAGATTTGGGTGAGAGGATTGCTGATGGTGACTACTGAGGTAGACTTGTTGAGTAGGCATGATCAAGAGGACCTAGGAGACTAGTGAGGATGCAGTGAGCATGTGAATGTGGATGAAGATGGGTGGGTTTATGGATTACTCTTTGATGATGGTCATGGAATGAGGTAGGGGCCACTTCAAAATTGGTAGATTATCTTGAGTTTTATTATTACATTAGGGTTTGAGTGTAGTGGATTATATGTTTGGGTTTGAATGGTTATGCCCTAGTTAGGGTTTGGGGTTTTTGGGTGAAATTAGTAAGTGATTCCTAATTTGGGGAGAGGTATATTTAGGTAAGGGTGGGAGAGGGACAAAATTAAGGTAAAATGTTGTGTTTGGGTGGTTCATGGTTATATGTTGGGGTAGAATAGGGTCTGGGTGTTTCATTAGTAGAATACCCATAGTGACCATTGATAATCAATCTTGACCATTGATGGTTAACATTAGTAAAGTGATGGATACCTAACCATCAGTGATAATTATGACCACCAGTAGTCAAGCCAGCTAAGTTTTGGTGGAATGTGTGTAAGGTGTCCTAGGCTAGGTTTGGTGGGAGATGGTGTTGGATTTATATATGGTTAGTGATCAGAAGGGCAATGGTTAAAATAGGCTAAGGGTAGGTAAGGCTAGTGAATGGTAGAGGGAACTAAGTTGTGTGATAATGAATGTTTATAGGCATGAGAGTAGATACAGATGCATGATCAAGTACCATTAATCTTTGTAGAGATCTATTAAGGGATGCCCCCTGTAGACTGGGCCCATATGGAAGAGGTTAGACTGGAAGAGATGAAGCATTATTAACATGTACCTTGAGATGTATCCATGATCGTAGCACATATTGAGATATGGGATATAGCTATAAACACCTTCTTACTATTAATTAATGAGATGATGATATTTTTAGAGGATGTGAATAGGATCACATGGTTACTTTTATGGGGTGATTTGATCTATCATATAGAGTGAGAGGAGTGGGAGGATCTCATTCAGATATCATATAAAGATAATAATGATTGGGTCAAATGGCATGCTATGGGGTTTAGATGTATCATGCTATATGAGAGAGTGTTATGCAATAGGAGACTCATGACTATGCTTATGATTACCATGTCATGTTTTGACCTTCTCAACTTGAATAGCGAGAGGTTCTTATACTTGTTAGTAGGGGTGGTGGTTGAGTTGATACTAAGGTTGATTGTATTTGGCTAGGTACCTATACTCTTGGTGTAGATATATAGGAAGCTATGGGGATTTAGGGCCCATAAGAGGTATGACACTAGTATTGGATATTTCTACACTATAGGGCCTATGAACACATCTAAGTACTGAAGCTAGTGTGGTTTACATGGGTGGGATACACTTAGATAGAGTTTCCAATTGGATTCATGTAGTGGAGAGGTGACTTTGTTGCTTTAGGTGTAGGAGTAGGAGCCCATGATGTGGAATGGTTTAGGGTGAACTAGTGATTGGAGATATTACCTAAAGACCCTATGTTTAGTTCCCAATATGGCTTAGCTACAGTAGGTAGACCTTATCTCTACAAATCTATATTTGGATATTCAAAAGGTGAGATGGGGGGGGGTGGAATTTATCCCCTTTGACAGGGTCCATTTATCGTTCAACCTAGTTCAAGGTATTTTGAGTGCATTCTTGAGATACAGGTGCGAGGAATCTAAAATTTTATTACTAGAGCCACATCCTATATTAAATTTGATAGATCATGAGGAGAGATACCAACTAGGTCATAGATAGATAATGTTAGCTTTGAAGATGGGTACATAGCATGGTACCAAGTTTTATATGTAGATATAGACTTTGGTGATGGTGATGGTGGTAGGGGCTGATAGATATGGACCTAGTTAAGATAGGGGACATAGGGCATAAGTTTAGGGGGATAACCCCAATAGATAGGTAGGAACATCATTATCTACTGCATAGGCACAATTCAACACATTAAAGGGGTAGGTGGCTACCTTATAGGGTCATTTTACTATGTTATAGGGGTAGTTAGTGACCATGATAGGTGAGATGGACAAGACTAGGGCTACACTAGTCCAAGTCACCAAGGAGTGAGATGATGTGAGATAGGGTAGATGGGTAATAGTAGCACCAATAGGTCCAATAGGGACTTTTGATATGTAGAGGTACATAGCCACTATATAGGAGTTATGGTGATAGGAAGTGATAGTATTCACTCACTACCCCATGAATCCTTGAAAGAGTGAGTACAAAGCTAGCTTGGTAGGTGGTACCAGTGTGGTGACACCAGGTTAGTGGGCCATATCTAAAACTAGATAGATAGGTACATCTAAGGGATAGATAGGTACTATAGGGGGGTAGGCATGAGGATCTAGCAGTGCTCTAAGAGACAATGGTGCACCTAGGGCATTGATAGGACATAATATATTATGATGCATATCATCTTTATTCTAGCCTATGAGCCAATGTGGTGAGATGTACAGTTTGAGAGGGATAGACATGCATATCTATTGTATATATTATGATGTTTATTTGAATCATGAACTATATATGTATTTTTGTTTTATTGTTCATGTTCATGGTTTATGGGTTGCTTTGGTATTAATGTTTATGATGTGATGTTTATATTACTTATGGGTTATGCTTATATTATGGGTACTAGACACTAATGTAGACTCACCTAGCTAGGCATGAGATGGCTTTTATTCATATCTATGCTTCCTATTTGATTTAGTATATGCTTCATTTTTTAGATTTAGACATGTGGTGGAAAATGGTTGGTTATTTTATTACTCATGGATGCTATGGTTTTATTATGCTTGTTGTGGTTGTGGTTATGATTATGGTTATGCTTATGACCCGTGTGCATATGTTTGTTGTCAACTTGTTTTAAGATAAAAAACATGAGGTAAGTTAATTAACAACACTAGATGGGAGAATAAATAATATAATCAAGAGATAAATGTAGTGGTGAAAATACCAACTAGTCACAACATGATAAGAAGAGGTCACAATGCCTCTTCGTTGATAAGGACTAGAATAAAACCAAAGTAGGATTGGCTTAATGAACATAATCCCTTTGAATGATTCACATTAGCATTCCTTAGCTGGTAAAATAAAAGGTGTCTTGAATATATAATGTTAAGTAAACTCAAAATCCCTTGATTATAGTGTGTAAAGGAGAGATGGATGAAAATGGAACCTTATTTTAAGACTAGCATGCCTTTTCTATAGGTGTCCAAAGAGACAATATAAATAAGTCTATGTCATACAAAGTATAGATTGATCGATGCAAGAAGTCAAATTATGAAAACTGATTGTGGCTTCTACCATATTATGTTGTGTGAGAGCTGATTACATCTTTAAAATTTAGTTTTCTTTTATTATGATTTTGATAATAGGTATGTTGCTTTGTTGCTATATATGGGAAGTTGAACGATGTGAGAAGTTTCTAAGAAATTTCTATGATTTTGATAAATTCCTTACTTAGCCATCATTTGAGGGAGTGGTCTAAGTTTATGTGCTTTATTTAATGCTTTTGATAACTATCCTTCAAGGGAGCAATCCACCTTACACTGAGCAATTTTAAATATGTTTTCAATAGTTATCTTTCAAGAGTAGTTTTTGAATGCTAGGAATGACCCATGATGGCAATTGGTTTGGATTTTTGCTTTTTAGTACTTTATTTGATTTTTCATTTCATAGACTTGCTTAGGCTAGCTTAAGGGTTTACCTTTGAGGCAAAACTAAAATCACAAGAAGGTTGATTAGGTGTAAAGAGGTTTAGGTGATAATGATCATGGGAATCCATCCTAGGAGAGGGGCAAAAATTACCATGAGGATCATGCCATGGGTATAGAGATGGTACCCATTGTTCAAGATTAGGCTATGACTATGATGGATAATCACATGATCCAATTTTAATTAGTTGACCCTAAAATAGGGAAATGGATGTGGTTGAAATCAAGGGATGAGCTTAAGTTTAAAAAAAGGTGAACTTGATCCTTCTTAACAAAATAATAGACATAGATGCAAAGCATTGAGGGGCTCATGTTATGGGTGGCCTTTAAGAGAAGACAACTTGTAAGCTCTTGATCCATACTTGTGGGTTATGATATAGGGTCCAAGCCAATTAAAAGCAAACTTTCCCCGCTTGCTTTTCCCTATATTGGTGACATGTTGATTTTCCTTTAGGATGATGTCTTTGATGTTGAATTCTCATACTCTAAAGTGTTTTTTATAGGCAATATTGATGTGATATTGATAGACATGGAGATGGGTAAGGGTTGGTAAGTGATGCTCATCAAGTAGCTCAAGTTGAACTAAATGGTGATGATGATAGTCATTCTCATAAATTAGATCTTGAAAGGATATACGAAGAGATGGGATTTGGATTTCAAGAGTTAAGACTAGCTCCATTACAAACACAATAAAGAAATTGGTATCACCCATAGGGGTTATAATTCTAGTATGAAATTCCCATAAGGTGAAGGGGATATACAAATGCCAATCTTGATGAGATACACTGACCATTTTAGTTAGCATATTATTATGAGTTTTGTTAGAGGCTTCAGCTTGTCTATTTAATTAAGGGTGAGAGGGTGAGAAGAAGCTTAAATTAATATCGAAAGAATCACAAATACCTTAGACTTAATTTTTATTAAAGGATTTACCATTTTTGGTGATAATCTTGTGAGGAATACCAAAATGGTAGATAATGTGATGGTTGGTAAAATTGATAATATTCTCTACCTTGGTTGAGACTAAAGGAATAGATTATACCCATTTGATAAAATATTTAGTTGTAGTGATGATAGAATGTTGTTGCTATGAATAATAGGGGTTAGTTTCACCAATAAGGTTTAGACCCCATTGTGAGAAGGACCATAAATCAATGGATACATGAAGAGTATGTGTAGGTGCATGATGTAGATTAGAGTGTTGTTAACACTTAACATTCTTTTTCACATAATCAAAATAGTCTTGGTTAAGGGTAGGATAGTAATAGCCAAGGTAAAGGATGTGCTTAGCTATAGTGAGGCTACTAAAGTGTTCCTCATAAATACCATCATGCATTTCCTTGATAGCATGAGAGGCTTCATGAGTGCATAGGCAATAGAAGAGGAGACCATCAAAGCCATGCTTGTAAATAATTCCCCCATAATGGTATAACATGAGGTAATATAAATAAATTACCTTTGAGAATTCATAGAGAGCCCATAAGGAATGATGGCAAGGTTGAGATAGTCTAAGGTTTGCTAATACCAAAGATTAGGTTGGGTCTCTTCCACATTAAAAATGGTAGGAGAATATGGTTTTACATAAGAAGGTTGGGTAAGTATATGGATAATAATAGATAACTTAGAGTCAGAGGGTGTAGATGGAATTTGAGAGGCAAGAGAAGCCATGGTGATGGCAAATTTGTTAGTAGATCATGGGGTTTACTAGATGCATTAGTATTTGAATGATGCTAAGAGTTCATCAACTAGTTATTTGCATTATTACAAAACATCATTTTTACATTGGTAAGAGTCATTGATTTGATTGACCACAAGCTAGGAGTCACCAAAGATATTGATTGTATTGACCTCCAAGGATAACATAGTTTAAAGGCTTATGACTAGGGCTTCATAGTCAGCCACATTATTGGTACATTCAAAGTCAAGATTGAAGGACCAAGGAAGAGGTTCACCATCAAAGGGGATGAGGATGATACCTGCTACCCTGCTACATTGACATTTTGATCCATCAAAGAACATGTTGATTTGATTGGTGAATTTTGCCTAAGAGAGGGTTGTGATGGATTCATTAGGGAACTCAAGAGGAGGAGGTTAGTTGTCTACTAGTGGTGATTTAGCTAATTGGTTAGTAATAACTTGCCCCTTAATCAAATTTTACTAAAGGAACTCAAGGTAAAAATCTTATAAAGGCATGAGCCACTTGGCCATACATTGGTTTTGGTACATCTTGGAATGCATATACTTAAGTGGGTTAACATTGGTTATGACATAGGTTTTATGGTTAAGGAGGTAATGGTGAAGTTTGGTTTCCATGAAGACTAAAGCTAAGCAAAGTTTCTTCATATGGGTATACCAAGTCTCATATTATACAAGTGTGTAGATGATGTATTAGATGACTTAATCTTTGTGTTGCTTATCTTGATGAGAAAGCATTACCCCTAGGGAGTGGTCAGTGGTGGAGATATATAGGTAGAAAGGTTGGTCATCCTTGGGAGGGGTGAGGACAGGTAAAGACAAAATGTACTTTTTGAGTGAATCAAATGCCTTTTGATATTATTTATTCCATTTAAAAGAGACATCCTTATTCAAAATGTGGTGAAAGGGTTGACATCAAACTAAAAGATGGGAGATAAAGTGATGAATGGATTGGAGCTTCCATTGCAAACTATAGAGTTGATTGAGGTTGATTAGAGGAAACATGTCGAGGATTACTTTGATCTTGGTGGGATATACATTGATTCTCTAAAGGAAAATGATAAAGCCCAAAAGATTTCCTAAAAAGACTCTAAAAATGAACTTCTTGGGGTTAAGGTGGACATGGTAATGGATAAGTTACTCAAATATGATCTTAAAAATGGCTAAATGACCCTTTCAGAGTTTGGATTTTTTGAGAAGGTCATCCACAAAGTCCTCTATAATCTTGTGGATAAGGTCATGTAAGATGTAAGTCATGACACGTTGGTAGGTTTCACTAGTGTTTTTGAATCTAAAAGACATGACAATATAGTAAAAGGTTCCCCATGGGGTGGTAAAGGTGGTCTTGTGTTGATCTTTGAGAGAAATTAGGATTTGATTGTAACCTGAGAATCCATCCATAAGTGATAACATCTTGTGACTAGCTATAAGATCAACTAGCTGGTAAATGCTTAGTAGAGGAAAGTCATATTTGGGGCAAGTGAGGTTGAGGTCATAAAAGTCCACACAAATTTGTATTCCCTATATGGCTTTGGTGATAGGCATAACATTCAAGACCCATTGGGGATAATCAATGGGTTAAATGAAATTGATAGATAGAAGATGTTGAATCTCTTCTTTGACAAGAAGGGATATGTAAGGGTGTATGTATCAAAGCTTTTGATTGATGGACTTGGAATCATGGTTGGTGACTATGTTATGGGTAGCAATAGTGGGGTCAATTCTAAGCATGTTGCTATAAGACCAAGAAAATGATATGTTATGGTCTTGGAGGAAGGAGGGCAAGTCCTGAAGTTCCTCAACATTCAATGATTGGCTGGTTTTGATAATGCAAGGGTTGTCCAAAATAACCAAGTTGATATCCTTGGTGTATTCATTTAACATGGTCAAATTATCAAGAGGAAGGGATTTTTGGATGGAAGAATCTGGGGCACCAAGGTAGGTGAGAATAAAATCATCATCCTGGCACTAAATAATGTTAATGGTAGGGGAGCCATTTCCTATCATCTTAGGATGGGTCAAAGGGATGGTTATAGTTTTACCTTATTTTTGATAAGTCAAGGGTCTGAGGTTAATCATGTTGATGAAAGAAAAAGTTAGGTGGGATGATGTCATCATCCTTACACATAGGCAAATGAGAGGTTGGTGAGGAAGAGGTGTCTTCCTTAAAATTGGTGATGATAGGTGGTTTGGATTTCTCATTTTTGGGTAGGATGAAACTAAATCCATGTTTCTCATGAGGCTTTCTAGTTTCAATTGAAATCAACTCATGTGGGTCATGCTCATATCACCCAAGACCAAATGCTTTCCAAGCATAATGATGGAGGTATATCTTGGTGAAGCTCAATTTATCTAGGTATGAGAAGTTGATAGTAAATGGTCAAGTGAAAGAGAGGTAGTGGAAGCACTAAGAGGTTTATTGAGTGTCCCATATATGAAATAGGTTTGATAGTGGGGAGGTCTAAAAGGAATAACCATTCTGACATTAGGGTCATATCCTAGTTGATGGTCAAGTTTCTCATACTCTTTGGGAGTAAGCAAAGAGTCAAGGGTAAGGAGGTGATATTCCCTAAGTATAGGTGGTAGAATGTTAATTTCAAAGGGTCAATGGTGGGGATTTGGTCTAAAGGGATGGATGAGCTAGTAGATGCCTTATTGGTGGAAGAGGATGTGATGTCTACTTTCATGGTTTAAGGTTAGTCTTTGGTTGCTAAGGGTGTGTTAGAAGGGGATAGGAGGACATTACTGGGGTGATAGGTCATGTTGCATGTTGAGAATGGACTTGAGTCAACTTGGATAGTGATAACCTGACATTCATGCACAAACTTAATGCAATGATGAAGGGTAGAGGAGACACAACCCATGGAGTAGATCCAAGGTCATCCTATCAAAACATTGTATTAGAATTCACCTTCCACTACATAGAAGAGTTTGAGGAGTATGTAGGGTCCTAAATAGATATGAAGGATAATAGTCCCAAAGGTAGTGACCATGGTGTTATTAAAGGATAAAAAGATGGTTGAGGATTTAGACATGACATTATCCAATAGGTTTAGTTGGTTATAGTCGTGGGAGGAGATAATATTAATATTAACTCCCCCATAAATCATGACCCATTTGATGCAGGTTTGGTTGATGTAAGTAGTAATAAAGAGAGGGGGATTTAGGTCATCAATATAGATAGAAGGTATTTCTGAATCCTTAAAGGTGATAAGGTTAAAAATTTGGAGAGTACCAAAAAAGCCTTCCAGAGGTTGAGTATCTTTAGGTTGGACCTCTATCGATTGCAATGCCTCTATCATTGTTTGGTGATGATGAGGTGAAGTAGTAATAAACTCATATAAGCTCATCTTCATTGAGGTATAGTGAAGTTCTTTAAGCACCACTCTCTTGATGGATGTAGAGGGGTTATATTGGGAGGTACCCAAGATAGAAATCTTGGGTTTGGCTGAAGGTGAAGGTGTTTGAGTTTAGTTTGGTTGGGAAGTGGAAGATGGGTATGTCTAAAGAATGGTCACTTTATCCTTATCCTTATCCTTTTATTGAGAATGTGATTGGGTGACCACATGGATGGTATGGATAGAGGGAAGAGTTGGTGTAGGAGATGGTTGGGTTCTTCGTCACTCTAAGGTGAGAGTGGAGGAGTAAGTAGGTTTTGGGTAGAGGGTATTGTTGGTTGAATTGGTATAGTTATCATAGGAGGCTCATCTATTAATAGATCATCATCCTCATAGATATGATGGATTATGGATTGGAGAGGTTTATAATTCTTTGTGTAATGCCCTGGTGTCCTATAATAGGAGCAAATGTGGTGGTAATTATACTAGGTAGGTTTTGAACTAATAGGGTCAAATGGTTTGATAGGAGGTAAGGCCAAGCAAGAAACATGTAATAACCTTTGAAAAATGGTAGATTAGGACTCAATTGAAGGTGGAGAAGGTTTAGAGGATTGGTCTTAGGTGGTAAGGTGGAAACCCTCTTGGGAGTGGGTTTTGTGATAATAAGTTTGGGTAAGGTGGTACATTTGATTGGTTATTTTGGTTTTGGTAAGGCAGAGGTTGATAATACAAAGGCAGGGGGTTGTAAGGTAGGTATATTGGGTATTGTTGGTGAGGTGAAGATAGGTGTGTTAGAAAGTAACATGAGGGTATAACCAAAAGTGATGGTGGGTTTTTGGTTGAGACAGTTGGTTTTCTAGTTAAAGTAGAGGGATGAGGCCCCAAAATAGAGGGTAAAGTTGAAAGAGAAATTTTTATCTCTATGGATTTTTTTTGGCTTTGATTCCTTGGTTGAATTAGCTTAGTCTTTGACTGGTGGGTTTAGTGAGGTAAGCTCCACTTTCATAGATGGGTGATTAAGGCTCTGTGTAGGAAAGGTGCCAACTTTTTTGGTTGGTTTGGTTGGAGAAGGTGATTTGGTTGTTAGGGGTTTAGGTATATTAGATGGTTGAGGAATTGTTGGGTTGGTAGAAGTCATTATTAGTTTGGTTGATAGGGTAGGATTTTAGATAGTAGAAGTGGTGGGTTGGTCTTCTAAAGGCATGGTTGGAGATTCTTATTTGGTGATGTAAGGGAGCCCCAATTGATCCCAAAAGGTGGATCGATCCATGTCAGGTTTGGAGATAAAATCCAACCTCTAAACTAATCTAGAGAAGTTTTTGTAGATTGATTTGATTCCTTGGGTGGTTGACTCAAAGGATAGGCCCATAAGTTCATAAGGAGGAATGGTAACCTCATTATTTTACTCAATAAAAGGATGTAAGGTTTAGAGGGTTAACTCTTCTATAAGAGTTGTAGGTGTGGGAAATTTCTCTTTGGGAATGACCTCCAAAGGGTAAATAGATTGATGGATGGTAGTGGGGGAAGGTAAGGTGGTGATGTTTGTTTGTTTAGGTGTGCCAGTTGAAGGAGGAGTTGGTGACTCCATTACCTCAATGAGTGGACGAGGAGAAAGGGGTGGTTCCTTGATTTGGGTCTCTAAAGGAAGAGAAGATTATTCCACTACCTCAATAAGTGGAGGGGGTAAAGAATAGGTATATGGGGTGGTATATTATTTATCAATGAGCATGTCAAGAACCATGTTGACTATATGGGCATCATGAGAACACTCAATCACATGTCTCTCTTTTTTTGTAGGAGCATGGTTTGGAAAAGGTTACTTGAAGATGTTAAGGGCTTGGTTATGAGGTTCATTAGGGTTATCAAACACAAGCTCTCCCTTGTCAATGAGAGATTGGATAATGTACTTGAAAGTATTATACCCTAACATAATATGTGATTATTCTGTGGAAAGCACATAGATCATTCTCATTGTAGTAACTAGGTGCAAGATGAGAAGAATCCAATTACTGAGGTAGTTTGATAAGGGGAAGTTGTATTATGTTGGCCTTCAATAACCTCTTTAGGATTAAAGCATAAGATTCTCAAAGTGTGGTGAAATTCTTTTGGTTTCTCCAATTTTGATTTCTTGTGTTTTACTTAGAGGAATTAGAGGAATTTGGTTGGTTGATAGATGGTAGAGAGGCAGATTTAAGGATAACTGCATTCATGGTTCCCTTGATTTTGGTGTTGGTGTTGGTTTGGTTTCTCAGTTTAGAGGAAGAAGCCTCATTATTTTTATAGGTAGAGTTATTTTTTTTAGTTTTAGCTTTCCTCCACCGATGGCTCTATTTTCTAGCTTACGCACCATGGTAAAAGCTTTGTTAAAAGTTTTAAAGCTCTAAATGTGCAATGTAGAAGAGATATGTTTGGCACATGCTTGATAAAATAATTATATTTGTTTGGGTTGGGGTAAGGAGAAGGAAAGATGATTAATTAGGCTCCTCTAATGGGCTACAAAATCAGCAATAGATTCATCATCAAATTTTTGGATAGAGTATAGGTCAGTGATGGAGACTTTCTCATAGATGTTTATAAAAAATTGATCCAAGAAGGTTTTAGCAAACTAGGTGAAGGAGAAGAGGGAATGTTTGGTTATGATACTATACCAATGTAATGCTAGACTATCTACGGGCATAAGGAAGGTATGAAGAAGGAGGGAATCATCATAGGAAATAAAATAACATGAATGCCTAAATGCCCTAAGGTGATGTTAGGGATATTCCTTACTCTAAAACTTAGAGAACTTGGGAAGCTCCCACTAAGGTGGATATGGTTTAAGAGGGACAAATGGGTGAATGGGTTCATTACAAATATTCTCATAATATAGGAGATTATGAGCCCCAAAGATGGATGAATCCAGAGTTATCATCTTGTCCACAAGTATTTTTTTATTAGGTCTCTTTTTTATATTAGGTCTCTTTGGGGTGGTACACCTAAAGGTTGTAAGGTGCATATTATGGTTGGGGTTGAGTGACATATTGATAATTTGTCAGAGGTTGAAAAGTTGCTACATATGGGTAAGTGGCCATTAGTAGTTGGGTTGAAGCCACATATGAATATGTGGTCATTGGTGGTTGGGTAGAGGGTATGTATTACTGAGTGGACATGGGTGGTTGAGTCAAAGGTAAGGGATAAGTGGTAACCCTAGTAGTAATAGGTAGTAAGGTAGAGGGTATTGGTGTCACTACATTTTGAAGGGGAGCAAGGGTAGCCAAAGGAATGAAAGTGATGGTGGTAGTGGGAACTCTAATAGCAATTGGAGTATGGGTAAGTAAGGGTTGGCCAATAGCTATGTTGTAAGAATTGTTATTTAGGATAAGAGGTGATTGAGTGCTAAAAGGTTAAGCTAGTTGGTTATGCATAGTTTTGTCAGATGGGTTACCAGCTGAGGTAGATTCCAAAGTAGCTAATGGTTAGGTGGTGAAAATGGCAATAGAAGAGTTGCCTACAAACCTCAATGTCATGTCATAGGGTAAATCAGTAAGTGGTACCAAAATGGCTGTATGGTGAACTATTATTCTAAGATAATGTTGCAAGGCTACTGAGTTATTATCCAAAAAGTCAAAAAAGTTTGGATCACCTTAGGAAACTATTTGAGGAACACTATAAGTGTCAAAATGACAATTAAAACTCTCAACATCTAAGATATACTCCATAGATGAAGAGGTAGAGGAGACTAGATAATCTATAGATGGGTCCTGACTTTCTAAGTCTCTTCATTGTTGACAAGTAAGAATCATACAAGTAGGATGAGAGGAAAACACAAAGAATCTTACAACTTAAATAGAGAGAAAAAAGAAAACTATCAAAGAAATCCAACACATGCTATAGTACGTTAAAATCCTACAGTAAATTTTAATCTTGCTATTGGCTTATGCCTTTATTTATGAGAATGTGTGATAGAAATTGGCTTATAGATCATGTACTATAGAATTAATCTATGGTTGGTTTCAAGTTGTTTAGGTGATCAAAAAGGTCTATATTTGGAATTAATATATGACTTGGTATTGGGGCCTACCCACTCACTTCACCCACTACAATGATAAGGGTGTCAGGTGCTTAGCCAATATATACTGATTTACAAAGTTTATACTCAACTAGAGAGATGAATTAGTTCTCACCTTGGTAATGACCTCCAAGTAGGATTGTCAAGAAAGGGTAAGGTGACCACTAGGTGATGAAATCCTAGTCAGGCCTTGTCTCATGTTTTTTTGATGTTTAATTGATGAAGGTGGTTTGGTTTAGTGTGTGTAAGAAAAGTGATGATACGATAAAATTTCTGTGCTTTGATTTAAAGTGAGATAAAATTAGAAGAAAGAAATGGATGAAATTTATCTTAAACCCAAAATAAATTTTAGTTTTATTAATGAGTATAAATAGAGAGAAGAGCATACATATGTAAGGAAAAGAAACCCAAAGTAAAGACTTAAGGTCCCATTAGGCATGCTAGAATGTTTCAATAAATTTTAGCTTATATTTCAAAAAGGAAAGAAGAAGAAAATAAATATGGGTATGGTTGAAAAACCTATTTGGTTGTTCACACGTTGAATTAAAATATTGTGAAGACCTCCTCTTTGGCTTGGGAGGATGCCCTATAAATAAGATGGAACTAAAGAAAATGGTTGTTTAGATAGATAGTTGAGTGGATTGCCTAGTGATAACTAGATCTTGAAATCAAGAGCTTCCTCGGGGGCTATCAATTTACAAATTTTAAATAATTAATTTTATAAATATAATAAAAATTACTTGCATCAATATTCAAAAGGTACTAAAATTGAATACAAGAAATGTTTGCTAAAAATATAGACTAGAAATGACTAATATAGCAATAAGAAAGTTAATACTAATGCTAAATGGCTTTGGTTTATTTGAAAAAAATAGGTAGGGGTCTATGAACAAGCAAGGACACAAAAAATAAGATTTTATTAGGAATAAGTAGGTGGAAATAGATTGCTATAATTTTTTACCACAGTAATCATTGGTGGTTGGGATGACTATTGATGGTTAAGGTGACCATCGGTAGTCAAGCTAACCATTGGTGGTTGGATAGACCATCAGTGGTTGAGATAACTATCAATGGATACTATCTATTGGTTTGGATTGGTAAATGGTCAGACTAATGGGATCAAGAATTTGGGTTCTAGGAGGTGGGTTGGTACTGGGCTAAGTACAAAAGATAAATTAAGTAATTGAATACTAGAAAACAAATACTTATCTTACATAAGGCTGATCAGGTGGGTGATTGAGGTGGTTGACTTGTTGGTAGAGTCTAACATGATTATAGCATAAAAATGGTACTTGATGCTTTGGTAGAGTGGTGATGACAAGTTGAATTTTTGACATGATGGATAGATTGGTAGATTGCTAATGATGATTGAACTACAAAAAAAGAACTCTAGATACACAAGCTCTTGATAATAATTATAGATCCATTTCACCTCTCTAATCCTCTCTTCTTATAGGCAAGGAAGGATAGGTGCAATAAAATGTTAACTAAGATTCCTGATTTTAACTTGCTTATGCAATTGTTTGCATGTGGATTTAGACAAGTTATTTTTAGAAAAGTAAGGTTTATAGTTTACATGTTGTTGGTTAAGGAGGTGCACCCTAACCATCGATGGTTAAGGTGACTGTTGGTGGTCATCCTAACTATTAATGGTCAAAGGTGAAGGTAAAAAGTGGGTAAAAGGGGTAGGTTAAGTCAGTTGGTAAAACCAACCATGGTTAGGCTTGGTTAGGCATCGAAAGGCTAAATCGGTCCCAAGGGGGTCTTAAGGTGGTCTAGGGTTGTTTCAACTCTTGGAATCATGGTGTGAAGATTTTTGGTGTCTATAATTATGCATAGGTAAAACCCTAATGCATGGAGAGAATAATATATTTAAAAGCCATTACTTATGCTACTTCTATCTATTAAAATAGAGGAGTAAAGTTAAAGATACTTACCTTGAAGATGAACCCATGAAGACTCAATCTCTCCCTTGGCTAAAGGTGATTCACAAGAGGTTGTTTTGGTTTATAAGGATCACTAAGAAAGGCCAAAGCATCCAAGAATTTTCCACAAGATAAGATTCTTATCCATGTAGAAACCCTAATCTATAACTCCTCAAGTAGAATGGGAGAAGAGAAAATTATAAAGAATCATAAATGAATAATTAACTCTTGTTGTCTCTCTAAGAAATGGTGAAATGAATGTTTATATAGTTGAATCTAACCCTAAACCTTTCTAAAATTTTAGCCAATAGGGTTGACCAAATCAAATCTATATTTTTATTGATAAAAACAAATTAGGTCTTAGTCTAGGCTAGCCAGGGGCTAACCTAGACCCTAAATGAGTTTTATCAATTAGAGTATAGGGTCAATGGGGTCGATAGTGTAACATAAACTATTAGAAAGGGGTTTGGGATTAGAGAGGGGCTAATGAAAGAAAAAAATATTAGAGGAGGGTTAAAGAAAGGAGGCAAAGCTTAGGGAAGTGTTTTTAGGACATGGTTGAAATGATATCAAGTGGTAGTATAGGGGACAACAATATTGTGAAGTACCAATGGTATGCCCACCCCTTTCTTAGTGCACCCTTTAAGGCATGCACTTAGAGAGATTGAGACTTTATAGGTTCCTGCTAGAGAAAAAACATTAGTAATTGATAAAAGTTGAAAATATTATGTGTATACACTTTCCACATTATGATAATACATGGTATTATATCATATATATTTAGATGCTTGTTTTTGAATTTAGTTTTTTTCATGAAAATCTACCTTTTGAGGGTAAGTATGAGACTCAACGAATTGGATGATATTTTTTTACCATAAATTCTTTTGAAAAGTGTCAAATTATATGTCGTAAATTATAGATTAATTTTTATTTTATGTAGAAGGTTACTTCTTGATTTGAATAAGGATTTGGGAATCATGAAGAACTTGATGAGGATGAAATAAAGATGCTGATGAAGTGAGAAAATTAGCTATAGAAATTTTATCTTGTGGTATTAGTTCAGTGGTAAATGAAGTGAATTCCTTAGCAAGTATAGTGGAAATTTGATGATATGTGATAAGGTTTTCACCACATTGATTATTTCCACTAACTTGATGACATATGAGTTATGAATCACAAAACATGTAAATATGGGCTATATAAATCAATCATGGCTTACACGCATAATATGAGGGCTTCACATTTAGCCATGTTATTAGTGACATTGAAGGTTAATCAAAATACTATAGGTTTGATTTTACCATGGGGGTTTGTTAAGACACATCTTGTCCCATCTCCTTGAAGGCATTTTACACCATCAAAGTGAAGTGTCCAAGTTTCTTCATGTAAGTCAATTGTAATTTCTAGTCATTCTTTAATGAATACTTTAGATTTAGAAATAGAAGGAGGAGGGTTAGGTTTTTCATGGTTATTTTCTTCTAAATCAATAACGAAGTTGTGAAAATAGTCTTTAAGTGAAATTTCTTAGTTAATACCTTAAATATAAATAATATCTTCACCAGGAATAGTATCTTAGAGGTGATTAGTAGTTGGTAGGGAGGTATTTTCAAGTTAATCTACAACATACTATCTTTTGATACAATTTTATATAAAAATTTAGAGATTATATTCCATTAATAGGACCATCCATTTTCCAATTCTATCTTCAGGTAAGAAAGCTTTCTAGAAAAAATGATGAAGTGAATCAAAATGAACAATGCCATAAATAGTTTGATAGAGCATATAATGGTAAAGCTTTTCATCTGTGAAATAGATAGCTAGACAATCACTTTATACTTTTTTATAAATTTTTTTGTAATCTATTAGGGGTCAAATGATATAATAAATGACATATTATCTACTAGACTTGTCTTGTTGAGTGAGAATTACCTAGAATAATAAGGGGGTATATGATGTATACAAGATTAATGGATGATCATTTGAATTTGGTCAATGAGTAGGAAGATAAGCAAGTTGATCATTTCATGATATCAAATGATTTTTGGTATGAAACCATCCATTCTAGATCATTATCATTTTTAATAAGGGAATTAACAGATTATGTATGGTAAGACATTTCCAGAATAAAGTGGTGAATTTATCCAATTTTCCCAAGCTATGTTCATATGTATGGAATGGAATAATGGATAGGCATGTTAATAATATATTTTATTTTAGCTAAATTGACATCAATTCCTTGATGGGAAACTAGAAAACCTAAGAGTTTTTATAGAAGTAACATTGAACACACATTTGAAGGGGTTAGGTCTAACTTTGTATTTAATGAGTCGATCAAAGATGATAGTTGAATCATGAATATGATTGTTAGAATGTATAGATTTGGCAATAAGATCATCCACATAGGTTTTGATGATGTTATTAATGTTATCATGTAAAATATGGGTCATTACACATTGATAAGTAGAAAAAGGAAATTTTCAGTGATACCAAAGTATCAAGAGAAACCCTACAGTTGGTTGACCATCATGTTAGCTACACAACCAACCACCAACCAAGTTAGAGGAAACTTTAGGGAACTTCACCCTAATCCTCAAGTTGCACACTTAACCCTTAAATCAATGTGCCTGAGGTATTCATTGGGATTTGAATAGTGGTGTGGCTAATGGAAGTCATCATGCCCACCTAACTGGTCTAACCTATGGGGCTAAAAGTGGTATTTTTTTTGGGCCTAGGATAGGTACTTACCTCATCACATTGAATATAAGATTTAAGATAACCTTTGACACCCTTCATATTAAACACTGAGCTAGATATCCCAAAGCATTGAATCCACCTTCATCACTTGCTCAACGAACTTGCCTAGTGACTAGTGGGGGAACAAGTTCTATAGAGGTGGTCAACCCAAGAATGGACTCCAAGACCTCCCACTTATAACACCTATCTCTCTACCAATAGGGTAAACCAACTGGGATATAGTAAAAGGAATTTTAATGTAGTAATAGGTGCCCCATTCTATGGTAAATGTTGTTTTATATTGATCCTCAAGAGCTTTTTGAATTTGATTATATCTCAAGAAACCATCCATGGGTGATAACATTTATTACTTGAATGTAGAATCAACTTTGACATCAATTGATGGTAGGGAAATTTAAATTTTGGACATGCTAAGTGTAGGTTGTGAAAGTCAATGCATATACAAATAAGCATGGTGATTTTTTTACAAATAGGGACAATGTTTGAAACCCATTCTGATTAATCCATAGGTTTAATGAATTTAACATCCAAAAGTTTGATGATTTATTTATGGAATATATTAAAAATCTCATAATAGAATTTTCATTGCTTTTGATGTATAGGTTTGGCATCTAGATAGGGAATGATTTTATGGACAATGATTTTAGGATCATCCAGACATGTATTCATATGACCAAGTGAACGATTCATGATATTTTTTCAAGAAGAGATTGAACTTATAATGTTCTTTGGTGCTAAGCTCTTTAGAGATGGTTATAGGTTGAGGACATATAGGTGTACCATATTTGATTTTTATAGTTTTTTTGATAAGCATATCATTTCCATATGGAACAAAAGGAGGGAATTAATAAGATGTGATTTATGGTCCACACTAGTAATGCAATTGTTTAAAAAGGAATATCTTGTAGAAATTGGACAAGATTATGATGTTGGTGTGGAAGTTAGGGTTCTCTAGCATGGAGGAGATCTAGTATAACTTAATAATTGGGAAGCATTGGTAAAGGTACATAATATTTGACATCCACTTCAAGATGAATGATTTTATTACCTTTGTTATCATATTCAGAATATTTTTGTCTCATAATAGTAGCTTTAGCATCTAACTTAACTTTAGGTAGAGTAAAGGGTAAATATTATGTGTTGATGAGATCAAGTTGAGAGAAAATAACGTAAAATAATTGCATTGGTTTGTTTAATAGATGTGGTTATAGGTGATAAATTGGGAAGATTCATTTCAATTGAGTTATGTTGAATAGGTTTAGATGGTAGTGGTTGAATATTATTAGATTGATCAATACAGTCATAACATGAGAAATGATATTTATGGTTGGTAAAGTGGGTATTATGTAATTGATTTGTATATTACATTAAAAGGATGTGATAGTAGGGATTTATTTGATTATCCATAAAGTATTTAATAATGGTGGATTATTAGGGGGTACATAACCTTCACATTATGATTCAACATCACATGAGATATGAATGATATGAAAATAAAAGTTGAAGGCATGTATTTTTGCTATTGTATTTTGCTAATATTATATATCTAAATCTCAGTAGAGCTTGGGCCATGATATAATTATCATCATAGGTGTGAGAGATAGTGCAAGCATTAGTTTCCATATAAGAGTTAGTAATAGAACCACCTATGTTGTTGAATTTATGAGGAGACATAGTTAAAGGACCTTGAAAAAGTTCAATGACACCATAGTAATTAAAAGTGAAATTTTCCTTTGTGTAAGAGGCTTCTTTGTATTGCATGGGGGGAAGGGAATAATAGTAGAATCATTGAGTAAGGGAATGGTGTGATCACATGGGAGTAAATAAGGAGGGAGCCATTCCCGTATCTACTGAGGTAATCGAGTGGTATTACAATATACAATTCATTGGTTCTTTATCATCTGAATCCACATGAGTAACATATAAAAAATGCATGTTAACAAAATAAAAGAGAGGTGGACTATTGATGTGAGAAATAATACAAATTATCTATTGAGATGTAAGATTTGGTAATTGGATGCTCCATAAATTAGTATCAAATTCATGTTTGTAACATTTTCCATTATGTAAGAATTTGATATTTTAACATGTTGATAGAATTTGGTCTACATACCAAAAATATGCCTAGTCTAAGAGTCCAGTGGAAGGAGAAGGATCCTAATTGAAGAGTGACTCATTGTCATAAGGAGAAGATAGACCTCACATGGAGATCATGTAGAGTGAAAAGCTTTTGAAACACTTTAAACTTGCTTAAAGTGTATTTTGTCAAATTCTAAGGGATAGGTTTACAAATCAAAGAGCAGGTATTTAAACATGTTTTCAAGGTGTCTAGGATTTCAAGGATCAAGCATGAGGCTAGAAGAATATACAAGCCTTAGAAAATCTAAGTACAAAACCCCTTTTGGGGCAAGCCTTGGAAATTATTTTAGGCTCTTTTTTGGGCTAAAGTAATAACATCTCTCTTGAGCAATTTATTTGGGGCTTTCCTTTTGCTAAGTTTAATTTTTTCCAACTTTTTTATTTGGATAAGTATCATTTCTTTTGGGAAATTTGTTTTGATTCTTTTGGGGTAAGTGTCAGGATAATTGTTTTAGACATTTTATCCAAAACAAAAATCTTGAAGGATCATTTTGTTATAAAGTGTCCCAAAAAGTTTCCCTGAAGGGTCACTTTTTAGATAAAGTATCCTAAGCCAAAATTTTGAAGGGTTAATTAAAGCACAAAAAATGGCCCATACAAAAATATCAAGGGATATTTGTCTCCAAAACACTTTTTCTAAAGGGTATTTTCTTGAGAAAGTGAATCAAATAGAAATTTTGAAGGGGATTTTCAAAAGTCCTAAAAGGTCATTTTTCAAGGAAATGGTCTTATACATTTTTTCCAAAGGGTATTTTCTTCAGACAAATTATCCTAAGAGAAAGTCCTGAAGGATCATTTTTTTTAGCAAATTATCCCTAGACAATTTTCTTGAATGGTATTTTCTTAGGAATATGGTCTAATACAAAATTTTTGAAGGGTCACTCTCGTAGCAAAGTGTCCTAAGTCAAAAAATCAAAGGGTTGTTTCTTCAATGAAAATCCCATAGATAAAGTCTAAAGGAAATAGCCTGGGGAATTTATGATCCAACAGAGATATGATAGGTGTGCAACTATCAAATTTAACCAACAAAAATGACTATTGAAATTCAAATATTTAGTGGTGTTCACATGGATGTCAAATATGTTTGTGAAAAAATCAATTTTAGGCCACATAAATAGTTGTTTGATTTCCAAAAAAACTAAGGACATTTGCATGAGTGTCAAAGTCAAGCACAAGAAATAGCTATTAATTTTAAAAAACCCAAAATGTTTGTGCGAGTGTCAAATTAAATCACAAGAAATGACCATTGAAATTCAAAATGTAGTGACAGGTGCACAAACATCATTGATGTTTGTGTAAATGTCAAAGTTCAAGCTTCATAAAGTTACTATTTGGTTTCAAAATGTCCTTAAAAGGTTTAATGTTGGTTGAGATATAATGGTGTAAGTGATCTCACATACTGACATATAAAATCTAATGATATGTGCTAGAATAAAATTAGTAAAAAGATCCTTGGGATAAATTCCTTAAAGAGATACAATTTGGACAAGATCTTATGGCATAGGTTCATCAATCCTAGATCTAATGATGCATTTTCATTGATAAGAAGTTGGGTCTAGGTTAGATCAATGATCAGTGTTGAATCATAACATTGATCTAACATCATACACTTGATTGAGAGGAAAGTGGGCCCAATGAGATCTATGGTGTGTATGATCTCATACATCTTGATATGATCATGTGAGATCAAGTCAACATGTCAAAAGGATCTTTGTGATAGGAAATCAATGGATCATGTACATTCATACATCCAAATCTAATAATATGAGTAGAGTCAAGAAGTTAATAGAATCTATGAGATTAATAAGAATAAAGATAGTTGAGCACAATGTGAATGGCCTAAGTTGGCAATCAATGACTAATGAACATTAGGCAAATCTAAAGATATTCCTTGAAAGGTCGATAAACTAGTTCTTTGACCTAGGAGAATAAAATCTTAAGGACCCATATCACCATTTAAGCTTATTTAGTAATATATATTGTCATATAGGCAAGATGGTTAAGTATAAGGCTCCATCACCATTTGAAGTTTAAATAGGACCTCTAGTCAATAAATTTGAGCTTGTTGACCTTGTTATAGATTCATTATATTGATGTGTTCATTGCTTGCAAATGAAGAATCCTTGTACACAGTAGCCACTCGGATCCCACAGGGTTCTAGATGAAGAATAGGTGTTTGATATTGGACCAAATATAGAGATATAAGATGGACTAGTGTTTTTAAAGCAAGGTTGAGTAGTTTTTAGGTTTTCATGAATATTGTGACTATGTGAAAACCAATGGTTTGAGATTGGTTTTCCATCTACAGAATGGACATAGGTTCAATTTAGAATGAGTACAGACATAAATGTGATCATAATGAGGTGTCTCACCTATTGGTATGGTTAGATTTTCAATAAATAGATACTAATGGAAACCCAAAGCAGTTGTGACATAATTCTATAAATTCCAAGACATGATCCTTGTCAATAGATCATTAGATGATATCATGGAGTTCCAAGAAGACACCAAGTGGATGGATAAGGATAATGAGCATTCAATTATTTTATAGAATTTTTTCCTTATTGATAAGGTCATGAGTTAGTTCCCTCAAATTGGTGTTAATCCATCGAAAGTGGTTAGGATTTTTCCAATGCACAACTCTCTCTCTCTCTCTCTCTCTCTCTCTCTCTCTCTCTCTCTCTCTCTCTCTCTCTCTCTCTCTCTCTCTCTCTCTCTCTCTCTCTCTCTCTCTCTTCCTTTTTTATAAATATAGTATTTTAAACCTTAAAATGGATCCCTCTTGTTTGGTATGACTGGACTCTATAAAAATTTGTACTATAACATCTTTTGATGTAATAAAAACTAAATTCCATCATTTTTCAAGCTAAATTGAAGTGTGTTATATGAATCCATGTATTATGGTTAAGTGAATTAATGTTCCTTGCTTATGTCAAAGTTTTTATCACCTTCATAAAATGCTTAGTATTTCTCATAGGTCATTATAAGTGTAATTTACAGTTTAATGTCTAGCTTGAAAGTGGATATTTATCTTCTCTTACTAATTTGATAACTGATTAATGCCTTATTCTAAAATATTTATATGAGATTGATTTTATTTGGTCTTGAAATTGTCTCATAATGTGTATTGTGCAAGTTTGAATGATCAAATCATTGGTGCATCACCTCTTTTACATTATTTTATAAGTTTTGTCAAGGCTCTCTCCCTTTTCTAAGAAAGTGCTAGTTTAGGTGATAAATCCAAAAGGATGCCAACCTTATCTAGAGGTCTGATCCATTTTTAGGATACCCACAGCCTAGTATCAGTCCCTTGTTGGACCATATTTGAGAAAGAATATCTAAACGATCCCCTTCGTAGCTAGGGTACAAATCTAGAACACCAACAATTTTGGCACACTCGATGGGACCTAAGTTTATTTGGTATAATTAAAGTTTGAAGATTGAGATGAAGAAAATACAATAGGAAAAATATACCATCATCAAAATTTGAAGATCCCTCAGGCTGTAGAGTTCATATCATCTTTTAGATAGTGCTTGCATGCCATAGGTTACAATAAGATCATCAAGTAAAGGTACTCCTTTTGAACATATTGAATTTCCTTCTACTTATTTTAGAAGATCAAGATTTAATAGTAAAAGACCTTATCCTCCAAATAAATATTCATCCTCTGGTTAACCTATTCTTTTAGTCTAATCTATTGTCCCTATAAGCTAAATCCCTTTTGCCCAAATGGTTATTAGGTATCAAGTGTTTGTCCCATTTCATAGGGGTGGTCCCCTATATTTATCCTAATATTATGACATTCCTATGTCTACCCTAAAAATTATCCCTTTATTCTCATCAAAATGGGTTAAAACTACTTCTATTGAGCATATCCAAGATGTTGCCAATCTATGTTCTATTCACAATGTTACTCAAGATAATGTGGCTATCAAATTTCTTGTTTCTTATTTTAAAGATAAAGCATTGAAATGGTATATGAAACTTATTTTGACCTCCATTTCTCCTTGGGATGACTTAAGTGTAGCCTTAGTTAGGTAATTTGAAGAAACATTTGATTATCTATCTTTGCCTGAACAAATGACTACCATATAAAGGTACCCCCATGAATTCATGCTTGATTTTAACCTCAAGTACTAAAATAATGGAATAGGATCCCTACATTAGTTAGGCCATCCCTAATTATATATTTCTATACCATCTTAAATCCCTTAATTCTAATATAAGTGTGATGATACCATCTATGGGTGATAATACCTTGCCAAATGCTTATGAAATTGCCATAAGGGTAGAAAATAACTTAATACAAGCTGATAAAATTGATCCAAGGCCTCTAATGCCCATATTCCTAGAATTTTAACATGTTCCTCCTCCTCAAGTTCCCCAAATTCTATCTATATCCCTTATTTCATATCTAAAAGTCCAAGTTGTAGCTCCTCCTAATCAATCTAGTGAGATTGGTGACCTTAAAAGCATGTTATAAGTTTTTGGAAATGAGATTGTTCAATTCAAGACACAGTAGTATTAAGGTAGACCTTATAAGTGATAAAACCAAAATAATTTTTAGTCCTTCAATAACTAAAGACCTTTTTATCAAGGTTTCAAGAATAATAGGCAAACTTATCAAAATCAAGGAGCCATAACCTAAACTAAGACATATGCAACCCTTGATCTGAATGTACCTTCCAATTCGAAAGATATTGTTCCTCAATAAACTTGATGCAATATCTAGGTTGGAAACATTCTAATCCAAATGACACTCAAAATCAAGCCTTGGTATCAAAAGATATTACTATGCCATAAATGACTTAGGAAGAATTCTCTCTTTAAGGTGGTCAATATCAAGACATGAATATGTAATTCCAAAGATACACTCAACAAATTATAAGATAGCCTAATGCTATCAATGTTAGTTGGCAATTAGATGATCATATTGCATTCAACCAAGTTGGTAACACTAGCAATACAAATGGTCAAGTGGAAGATCTGACTAGAGCTAAAATAAGAGTAGTTGAGGAGGCTCAAGATGTGAGAAATACTTATAGTGTTCATAATTTTATTTCAAAGAGTGTCAAGGATCAAGTTTCTATTCCTATAACACATAAGATTTATAATGTAGAGACAATAAAGATTCCCCAAATTCCCCTAACTAAAGAACAAACAGTAGCTCAAAAGTTGTAGTCAAAGGTTAGTGGAGCATATTTTAACATAATAGAAAAAAATGAAGAAATCAAATGTCAAAATTATCATGTGGGATTCCCTTTCCATTATAGGATAAAAGGACATGCTTATTCAAGATATTTTAGATCTTAAGGTATCTAAACAAATAGTTGAGAAATAAGGAGCTGTCTTGGCTAATTCAAACCAATAAATCAAGTAACCTAAATAGTCAGTACATAACATGACAAAGGTGGATAAAGCCAATGTCAAATAAAATAGCCTCCCCACTTTATCTCTCTTTGATACTTGGTGACTTCTTAGTCCATAATTGTATGGTAGATAGTGGAGCTAGCATCACTGTCATACCCAAACAAATTGTAGACAAGTTTAGTCTTGTCTATGAGCCAAATACCAAAGGAGTATTACAGTTAGATGGCTCACCAAAAAATATAATAGGCATAATCAAATATCTAAAAATGACATTACATTCTTGCCCCAATGTTATTATTCAACAAGATGTAGTTGTGGTGGATTTTCTTCCCTATTTTTCCATGTGTCTATCAGGAGACTTTACTTCAAAGATTGGAGGATATTTTTTATCTGATTAGGCCTATTTAATGTTCAAAACTAGGTATGTTACTAAGGTGGAAATATGTTTTGAACCTATTTCAATATTTCACTTGGAGCCATATATGTCAATTATGGTGAACACTAATTATGCTATCTCAGATAAGGTATTAGAAAATAGTGAGGTGGAAATTGAATCACCTCTAGATAGAGTCCTAGATCTTTTCCTTTATAAATGTGCCTATGATTTGCATAGACATGATCCCTAAAAGTTAATTGAAGAAGAGGGACTTGTTGTCTATTGTCTTTATTAAAATGATGCACCAATTCTAACATTGATGAAAGATGATTACCCTAATGATGGACTGTGGTAGCTATATTTTGATGGATCTAGGAATTAACATGTCACTAAATTTAGAATGATGTTAGTTTATCCAACCAATAAAGGTATTTATCTTCTCTCAAGTTTAAATTTGGTTGTTCCAATAATATTGTTGAATATGAAGCACTAGTGTATGGTTTGCAATGGGCAAGAAAGATGAAGGTCAGTACCTTACAAGTCTTTGGTGATGGTGAATTCGTAGTTCACCAAGGGGACTTAATATATGTAAGAACCCACTACTTAGGTCCTATAAGCATAGATTATGGGACCTTGTTGAATATTTTAAATATTTAAATATTTAGGCCATATCAAGAAAGAAGAAAAAATATGCATATAGGCTAGTTGCCATTGGATCATAGTTTAGTTTCCCAGATGACATAAAAAATGAAAAAGTTTAATCACACATCGAGGTAGTTGTGAGACCTTATATCCTAGACAGCCATGATAATTGTAAAGTATTTAAAAATGATAGTCATATTGTCATATTATTACAAGAGGAAGCTAAATTCTCCTCAAGAAACCAAGACAAACATTTACAGTAGTATGATGACTAGATTGTGCATTTGAAGACAAATATGTTGCCTAAAAGGTTGGTCACCCTTGAAAATATATTCATTAGAGATGATGAATTGAGAAAGGAAACATTTTATTTGTCAATAAAGGAATAGCATTATACAAATGTGGAAATCTCTATTGGTAAGAGTTTAAAGCTCGACAAAGTTTACACATCTTTAGAGAAAGAAGATTTTATCGAGTTATGTTTAGATTTTGTAGATGTCTTTGCATAGAAATAAAATGACCTTAAAGGATTTGATCCAAGTCTAGCTAAACATACCATTTAGTTAGAAGATGAGACTAGTCCAGTTAGACAAAGACAAAGGACTATTAACCCAAATCTTGAAACTTTGATGAGAGCTGAACTGCATAAGCTCATTGAATCAACTTTAATATTTCTAATTAAGCACTCAACTTGGGTGGTAAATCTTGTTATAGTATGGAAAAATAATGTGAAATAAGTTATGTGTTAACTTCTGTGACTTGAACAAGGCCTTTTTTAAAGACTACTATCCATTGCCATCAATGGATTAGATTTTACTGCTAGTTGCAGGTTCAAAAAGGTTCTCCTTATTGGATGGTTATAGTGGATATAACTAGATTTTGGTCAAATAAGAAGACAAATTCAAAATATCCTTCACCACAAAGTGGGGCACATTTACATCCAAAAAGATGCCTTTTGGTTTATCTATTGCTAGAGCCATTTTTTGGAAGGATATGGAATGGAATTTTAGGGTCTCCTTAGCAAGTTTATTCTTATTTATTTGGGTGATTTAATAATATCCTCTAATGGTATAGCTAAGCATATGATTCACCTCAGACAAGTGTTTGAAAGGTGTAGGGAATTTGGAGTATCTTTGAATCCAAAAAAGTGTGTTTTCTATATTCATGAAAGTAAGCTTCTTGGACATGTAATTTTAAAATATGGTGAGAGCATAGATCCTGATATGATAGAATAAATTCTTGCACTTTCCTTGCCTAAATGCAATAAATCCTTAAAAAAATTTATAGGTAAGATCAACTTCATAATGAGATACATTAAAATTTTTCTACTTTAGCTAAGATACTCAAAACCATGCTAAAAAGGGTTAGAGTTTTAGTTGGTCCAAAGAAGGAGTAAGAAGTTTTTAAGAGATAAATAAAGCTATATCTAGTGATCCTACACTCCTGAACCCTGATTTTATAAAGGATTTTTTCTTATACAACTATGCTAACATTGACACAATTTTAGGTATTCTCATGCAGCAAAATAAAGAGACTTTAGAGAATCCAATAGCCTTTTTCAATCAAGGCTTAGAAGAATATGAGACAAGGTATTATTTTTTTGAGAAGCATGTACTTTTATTTGTAAGGTCTCTTAAAACATTTAGGTACTTGCCATCTAATAATAAGATACATTTGATGGTTACACATCTGAGTGGCAAAGATTTTCTTCTAAACAAAGATATAAATGAAAAAGAGTTGGTTGGATAACCAAGGTCATGGAATATGATATTGAGATCAAAGTCACAAATCTAGGTAGAGGCAAAGGACTTTGTAAAAATCTAGCCGAAGACTTGCAAGATACCAATGAACTAGTTATGGTGTCAAGTGATGAAGAAGTTATAAGTGATCAGGCCTTATCTTCTAGCTAGTTCCAAGATATGGTAAGATATATATAAGATGGTGTTTATCCTTCTCATCTCCTTCCTTCAAAAAAGAGATATTTTAGATTGCAATCAATTCCTTTTCTTGTTATTGATAATGTATTGTTTATAAAGGATATCAATGACATACTGCTAAGATACATAGAACCAGGTCAAACATAGAGGTTGCTTAAGAAATTTCATGATGGACATGGTGGAGGACATTATTTAGTGAGGATAACAACCCAAAATATCATGAGATGTGGGTATTATTGACCAAGTTTATTTGGTGATTATCATGCATAGACTAAAAAATGTAGACAATGTTCCATGTTTGTTAGAAAAGTGAAACTTACAATGTTACCTCTCCAAAAAAATTTAGTAAATCAACACTTTGTCCAATGGGGATTGGAATTTATTGGTCTTATTAATTTCCCTTCAAACTCAAGACACAAGTGGATCCTAACTACCATAGATTATTTTACTAGATGGATAGAGGTAGTGGCATTAAAAGAAGCCAATGAAACCAATGTTTTGGACTCTTATGAAGGTTTACTTACCAGATTTGGTGTCCTTTTTGTTATCCCTAGAAAATGCCACTCATAAATGGGACAACCTATAGATCAAAATCCTCTCTTCCCTTTTCAAAAATTGTTTTGAGCATTTCAGTTCCTCATTTTTCAAGATTTTCGAAAATCTACAGACTGAGCAAGTCAAGTTCAATGGGATTTTACAGATTGCAATCTACGAACTCTCTCAAGGTTGGAGAAAACTACAAACTTTGTAGATATGTTTCTGCAGACTCAACATGCTTGAGGTTAGCAGATTCAACAGGTTAAAAAGCTTCCACAGGTGGGTACAATCAAAAGAATCAGTTTCTAACATTTGGTTATTTTCAAAATTGGTTCATCGCCTTGGTTCGAATAGGAATTTCCATCGGCAAGCATCAACAACAGGTTCGACGTTTGGTTCATCCTTTGTTTCAATGTCAATAGTTCAATGGCTCGATTCAACCAAGTGATTCAATGCTTTATTTCACTTGGGTAGTCCATTCCCTTTTGTTTCGATGTTTTGTTTCAAAGACATGGTTCAAAGTTCAAAGGGGCAGTTCAATGCAAAAGAAAGATAGCCCGATGGAAAAAGGCACAGTGCAATGAACGTGACAAGTGTTTACGCCCGTGTTCCCCTTTTGAGTTGCTCAAGAAAAACTTGTCGTGGACTCTATTTTTCGTAAGTTTTTGATGAGTTTCATAACAATGGAACTTACCACTTGTCAAAAATGCCAAAGAGAAGAACCACTGAGAGAAGGAACATGAAGAACCAAGCGATTGGCTGGGAATGTAGCCCAATAGCTCAAAATGTAGCAGGAAGAGACAGCTAGAAAAAGACACTGTGCATCCATCATGTAAGAGCGGCAATTTTTTGCGCCCATACATTTTTTGGTTCCTTCTATGCAGGAGCAGCAATTTTTGCTGCCCTTACATCCTTCTATGCAGGAGCGGCAATTTTTGCCACCCATGCATCTCTATTTCCTCTCCTCCAGGTACAAGGGCGGCAATTTTTGCTGCCCCTACATACATTCTCCCCAATTTTCTTAACTCTGAGAAATTTTCATTTTCCTATTTTTCATGCCTGCTCCCCTTTTTCTTCCACTTTTTGACCTACTCACGCCTCATCCCTTTCAAGCGCCTTTCCCTAATCGTGATTATCAAATGTGCAGTTTTCCTAGATTGCTATTTTTTCCCTTGATTGCACAATCATGATTCTCACTACAATTTCTCTAAAGGATCCCTCTTCATCGATGTCTTCTCAACAAAAGTTTTTCCAGATCACTGAAGTTTCTCTGAAGAAGTCAAAGACCATGAAGAAAACTTAAAATGAAGATTGAAGCTGTTCTTCTGTGCTTTATTCAAAATGCACTTTGTAATTGTCTTGGGACATTTTCACATGCGGTTTTGTAATATGTAATTACATATAAAAATTATGGAAAAATATCTCAAAAAGTCAAAGATGACTCATCTTTGACTTAGATATTTTAATATTTTAATATTTTCTAATTTTGAGGATTTCTCCCTATATATAGTGGAGACCTCTTTTGTAAATGGATCTTGGATTTTTGAGAGCAAAAACTCTACTGAAATTGAAACACTTTTTGAGACTTTGTGCTCAATTTGTAAATCATATTTTGTTAAATGAATGAGAAGCAGGTTTATTTCAGACTTTGTGTTGAAGTTATCTGTGTTATTTAGGGAACAGTTCTTATGTCCTCTTTCCTGATAATCTCTTGTTTGTTTGATTTAATAAGCAAAGTGGGTGTGTCGATATTATCTGAGGGCATTTCTAAAAGGTAGAAGAGAGACTTTGAGCTACTTTTACCTTTGTGATTCTTTTATCTTTTGTAGTTTTAGGCGAAGACTTTGTGCTTCGTTTCACTCTATGGTTATGTTTGTTTTGAATCGGTGAAGGAAGCTACGGAAGACTTTGTGCTTGCGTAAGTGTTCTTGTGGATTTTGTTACTTCAAGTGATCTTCTACTTCCCCCATTCTTGAAAGAAGAGGAGTGTTGTTAGCTAAGGATCAGGGTATTCTTCCTTTGTTCTTTGTACGTTACCTCTAAAAAAAGAGAGGTAGATGCTGTTATACCACCCCATGTGTTATTTCCTGCTTAATTATATACATACATATAGCACTTAAATATTTATAGGGAACCTCCCCTTGATGAGAGGAGAGATTTACTTCATCCAGATCTGGTAAATCCATACTTTTCATGGTGTAAATCTCCCTATGCTGTGGTTGATATACCCATTTTGTCATCAGTTAGTTGATGACAAAATATTCACCCAACACTTTTAACCATCAATTATAATAATGATATGGATTTTATAGGGTCTAAGATCAGCCAGTGGGTATTTCAACAAAGTTTTTTTATTAGTACCTCATCAAACTATTTTCCACAAGGCAATGGCCTTGTTGAGTCCACTAACAAGAATTTGTTGAAGATCATTAGGAGGAATGTTAAAGATAACCAAAGATCATGGAATCTAAAATTGAATTCAACCTTGTGGGATAACATGATCACTTATAAAAGGTCAATTGTTAATTCTCCATACAAGCTAGTATATGGTAAAGAAGCAAGAATGCCTATTTCTCTTGAATTCCCTACTTTGGAATTAATGCATCAACATGAGATTTTGGAGAATGAGATAATGGAAATAATATATGATAAGATCATGGAGATACAATAGATAAGTAATCCATCCATGTTGGCCATGAAATTCCATCAAGCAAAGACAAAGAGATCATTTGACAAAGGAGCTTCCTTAAGATCTTTCCAAGAAGGAGAATTGGTCCTCAAGTGGGATGAGGATAGAGCTAAGTCAGGAAAGCACACAAAATTTGATTCTCTTTGGAGTGGTCCATATATATTCTCTAGCTACAAATCCCACAATGCTTTCCACTTCACAAGGATGAATGGTGAAGAGCTTCCTATCCTAGTCAATGAGATACATCTAAAGCAGTAATATTAAGGAATCTAAGTCCTTCGTATATATTTAATTGTTATTGTTTTTTCTCTAAGTGTTTTCTAACACATTAGTTTATTTCCTTTCAGTCTTGTCCTAAATAAATGCCTTATTGCATAATTATTTAGTATATTGGTTGCCTTTACTATATTAGGTTTGTTTCCCTTTCAAGTTTAATTATTTCCCTGTTTGTTGGAATTCTTTGTCTTTGAAAGTCAAAAGTTTATCTTGTAGTCAATGTAAATAATCCATGTATCAAGTAAATGATCCAAGAGTCATGTAAATGGTCTAATTTCTCAAGCATAATAGGCATGCTACCCATCCAAGTCACTAAAGATGTTGATCAAATTTGGTCTACATACCAAAACTATGCCTAGTACAAGAGTCTAGTGGAATGAGAAAAATCTTGATTGAAGAGTGAATCATTGTCACAAAGAGAAGATAAACCTAAAATGGAGATCAAGCAGAGTGAAAATATTTTAAAACACTTTAAACTTGATTAAAGTGTATTTTGTCAAATTCTAAGGGACATGTCTATAGAGCAAAGAGTAGGTATCTGAATAGGTTTTTAAGGTGTTCGGCATTTCAAGGATCAATCATGAATCTAGAAGAATATATAGGCCTTGGAAAAGCTAAGTAAAAAACCCCTTTTGGGCCAAGTCTTTACATGGAAATTATTTCAAGCTTTTATTTTGGCTAAAGTGCTAGCATCTCTCTTAGGCAATTTATTTCAGGATTTCCTTTAGTTAAGTTCAATTCTTTCTAACATTTTTATTTGGATAAGTATCATTTGTTTTAGGAAATTTGTTTTGGGTCTTTTAGGCTAAGTGTCGAGAGAATTGTTTCAGATATTTTATCCAAAAAAAATCTTGAAGGATCATTCTCTTAGAAAGCATCCCAAACAATTTCCTGAAGGGTCACCTTTTAGACAAAGTGTCCTAAGCTAAATTCATGAAGGGTTAATTCAAGCACAGAAAGTGGCCCATACAAAAATCATGAGGGATATTTTTTGAATAAAGAGGCCAAAACACTTTTTATGAAGGGTATTTTCTCGAGAAAATGAAATAAATAGAAATTTTGAAAGGGATTTTCAAAATTCTTGAAAGGTCATGATCATTAAAATTCAAATATAAAGTGACGGTCATGCAGACATCAAATAAATTCACACAAAATTTAATTTTAGGCCACATAAATAATCATTTTATTTCCAAATAAAACCCAAGATGTTTCCATGAGTGTCAAATTCAAGCACAAAAAATAGTTGTTTGATTTCAAAAAACCTAGGTTGTTTACGTGAGTGTCAAATTAAATCACAAGAAATGAAAATTGAAATTAAAAATGCAATGAAAAGCATGTGGACATCATTGACATTCATGAAAAAATCAAAGTTTGAGCTTCATAAAGTAACCATTTGGTTTCAAAAAGTCCTTAAAAGGTTTAAAGTTGGTCAAGATCTAATGGTCCACATGATCTCACATACTAACATAGTATGTAATGATTTGTGCTAGAGTCAAATAAGTCAAAATGTCCCTGGGCTAAAGGACTTAAAGAATTATAAGTTGGAGAAGATCCTAAGACATGGGTTCATCAAGTTGAGATCAAATAGTGTGTATTCACTAACAAGAAGGTGAGTTCAGGCTATATCAATAATTAGTATTCAATAATAACATTGATCTAACACTGTGTACTCAATTGATAGGAAAGTATGCCTAATGAGATCTATGGTGTGTGTGAGCTCATACATCTTGATCAAATGGTGTGAGATCAAGTCAACATGTTAAAGATATCTTTGTAGTAAGAAATCAATGGATCATGTGCATTCATACATCCAAATATAATGGTGCGAGTAGAGACAATAAGTTAGTAGAATCTACAGGACCAATAAGAATCTTGAGTTGGTAATCAAGGACCAATAAACATCAGGAAAATATAAATAGCTTCTATTGAAGGTCGATAAAATAGTTCTTTGACCTAGGTGAATAAAATCTTAAGGACCCATATCACCATTAGAGCTCGATCAGTAGTAGACATTGTCATATAGGCAAGATGGTCAAGGATAAGGCTATATCACCATTTGAATTTTAAATAAGACCACTAGTCTATAACTTTAAACTTGTTGATCCTATTACAGAGTCATTTCATTGATGTGTTCATTGATTTTAGATGAATAATCTTCATATTTAGTATCTTATAGGCTCTCATAGGGTTTTGGATGAAGAATAGGTGTTTGATATTGGACTAGATATAGAGATAAAAGATGGACTAGTATTTATGAAGCAAGGTTGAGCAATTTGCAGGTTTTCATGAATATTGTGACTATGTAAAAACTAATGGTCTGAGATTGGTTTTTCATCTATAGAATGAACCCGAATTTGAGTTAGAATGAATATAGATGTAAATTTTATCATGAAGAGGTGTCTCACCTATCGATATGGTCACATTTTCAATAAACAAGTATTGATGGGCAAATAAAGTTGATGTGGCATAATTATATCAATTCTAAGAGATGGTCCTTGTTAGTAGATCATTAGATGATATCATGGAGTTCTGAGAAGACATTAGGTGGATAGATAAGGATAACAAGAATTCAATTCTTTTACATAATTTGTTCTTTATTGATAAGGTCATGAGTCAGTGCCTTCAAATTGGTGTTAATCCATTGAAAGTGGTTGGACCTTTTACAATGCATAACTCTCTCTCTCTCTCTCTCTCTATATATATATATATATATATATATATATATATATATATTCTATAAATACAAGATTCTAAACCTTAAAATGGATCCCTCTTTTTTGGTATGACCAGACTCTACCAAAATTTATACTGTAACACCTTTTGATGTAATAAAGATTAAATTTCATCATTTTCCGAACTAGATTGAAGTATGCTCTATGAATCCATGTACTATGGTTAAGTGAATGTATATTCCTTACTTATGTTTGATTTTTTCTCACCTTCTGGAAATGCTTAGTAGTTCTCATAGGTCATTATAAGTTCAATTTATAGTTTATTTTCTAGTTTGAAAGTGGATATGTGCCCTATCTTATTGATTTCACAACTAATTAATTCCTTATAAAATATTTATGAGAGATTGATTTTATTTGGTTTTGAAAGTGTCTTATAGTGTTTATTGTGAAAATTTGTGTGATCAAATCATTGGTGCATCACCTATTTTACATGCTTTTATAAGTTTTGTCAAGTCTCTCTCCCTTTTCCAAGCAAGTGCTATTTTAGGTTTAGTTTAGGTGATAAATCTATAGGGAATATGGCCTTCTGTAAAGGTCTAATCCATTATTAGGATACCCAAATCCTAGGATCAGTCCCATGTTGGATTAGATTTGAGTAGGAAGATCTGAACAATTCCTTCTCAGCTAGGGTGCAAATTTAAAACACCAACACTCCCTGAAGAAGTAATGGCATACATACGATGGGTCCATGGGAAACTAAGGAGCATGTTATAAGATAAGGTAAGATAAATAACCATAAATTTAGTGTGAATTATATTGGCTTTGATGGTAAGAGGTATCTAAATACAACTAAGTGGGTTTTGATTGGTTTTATCAAATCCTCTACATGTGAGGCATGTTTGTTTAAGATTTTATTTGGTGCATTCAATTTATTGAATTAACCAAAGAAAGGTGACATTAATGCCAAATTATTCATCTACTAAGAATTTTTAAATAAGGGTATTTTTTATTTTAATTTTAATTAGGAGAGGTGAATCATTTGGTCGAAAGAGAATCATCATTAATCATATCTTCTTTGAGAAATTCTATGGATGGTTTTGTGGTTGAGGAGAGTATTTGATTGTATGAACTTATGTAAGTTGAGGACTAAAAGAAGGGAGTTTTGAATCATGAGATGTGGTTCTTTGATATGTTTTAATTGTTGCATAATGAATTTATGATGATAGGGAGAAGCTCAGACTAATTTCATAGGGGGATTTTTTCAAGGAATTGAGTTAAGTTCTAAGAAATTCCATCGAGATTTAAAATATGAATAACTAGCATGAGGTTTTAGAGAGAAGACATTTTTCATAGGGATATGAGAACTAAGCTGAGGTTAATAGTTTTGGAAGTGGTTAATCATTAATATTTGGTTTAGAAGATGTTGGTAAAGTAGTTGTAGTATCTTTAATCAATTTTTCATTAGTAGAGGATTTATTAGGTTTAGTGACAAGATATTTTTGAGTAGATTTACATTGATAATTGAATTTAGCTACATTCACCTATTGAGAGTTAGTATAATATTAATCATAATTGGTTTCAATTGTATATATATTATCATTTGAATGTTGTGTATTAGAATTATAAAAGGATTTATTAGGTTTTGAGGGTATGGTTTTAGTAACTTGTTTCTTTTGAGAAGCTTTGAGATAATCATGATGAAGTAATTTGATCATAACATCAGGATAAAATGTGTCACCTGACATGTAAGAAACTAATAATTTGATAATCCTATGGATGTTTCATGAGAATGGTCAATATCAACATGGAACCAGTAACATTTATTATGATCATACCATGATGTGGGGTGGTGTTATTGTTATATATGAAGGGTTTAGATGGAGAGAACAACTAATTCATTTATGTTACCATTAATGGTGGGTGGGAATAATTTTTATTATCTATTTTAACTACTCATATTTTTCATTGGAGGGGATTGAGATTATGGATTTGCACTCATAATTGCATTAGTTGAAGTTTGGAAAGATTTCTTAATTTAAGTACACACTGGATCAAATTATTTCATAAGGAAGTCTTATCTTTTAGCTTGATCAAATGCCTCATTTAAACTTTATGAGGTAAAACTTAAAACCTTGTATTGAAGAGAAGATTTTAAAGCAATCATAAATAATTTAAAAAGATTATCATAAATCATGTTGTGGTTTTCTTTGTGAGCTAATGATTTCCACTATTTAATGAAAGTGTGAGCTTATTTATAGGGTAATTGCATAGCATTAATGAAATGACTAATTCAATTATATGAGAGATTATTTTATTGAAATTATTTAACTAAAGGATTGATTAAATCATTTAGTTGTGAGTAGGAATGTTGAGGGATTTGATTATACCATTTTAAAACATTTCTTGTGAATGTTTTGACTAAAAGTTTTGTGGTAGAAAAAGTATTGGTTTGGACCCATTACTTGTAGAGATTAACAAATGATTTATGAAAGGACCCATGGTATTTATTTCCATCATATGTAATGGTTGGAGATATGTTTCCAATATCAATGGATATGATCAAGGGAGCTAATGGTTGATTTTGAAGGTGTTGAAGCATATTATCATGCATAAAAGGTTGATGAATGATACTCCCATTAGCATCTCTAAGGGGAAGAGGAATATAATTTTTGGATATTTTAAGGCATGAGAATAGGAGGCTAATTAGTCATTTCTAAGATGTAATGTTGCATTTGCATCATTTGTGAATTATTGGCTATTTGCATAATATTCATTTACTAAACCATTTGAGCAAGAATTTGAGTGGTATTGATGGATGTATTTTGGTTGCTAGAAATATGAGGCGGTGGATAAGTTTACTATTAGTATTAGAAGGAGGAACATTCCAAATATTAGGGACATGAATGTTTCCTATAGGAGGATTCCATGTGGGAGTACTTTATATGTTAGTATCTATCACTCTAATGGTATAATAAAGAAGTTTGGATAGGGTGTTGTTAGTGGTATAGATTATATTATCATAAAAAATGTGAAATGGGTTAGATCAATATAAGTCATCACTTTGGGTAATTTGAACAATGTTACAATAAATGGAGTTAGACTAAGGGTGGGAATAAGTGCACCATGAGTGATTATCTTCTTAGGTGGCTAATGTAGGTAAGAAAGTACAACCCATGTATCTTATAAATGGTTTAATATTATCAAGGAAAATTTTGATATGTGATTTTATGATGCTAAGTAATGTAGAAAGAAAAATAGTTAAGTGTAATTTTTTAAGAGAAAAGTTTTAGAAATAAAACTAGATCGGCCACTGATGGGACTAGATCGATTAAATAAGCAGGGAACTTAAGTTAGTACTGAATCATCTTTATTATATAAGATTGACCATGTTGATCTAGTTAAATATATCAAAAGAGGTTACAATGTGATATTAAGCTAGGTTGGATAGGAGATACATGATTGAGTAGGTCAATCTAGTTAGATTTTGTACAGGAAGATAATACTGATCTAGAAATGAACTAAGTCATCCAAGAGCTACACAATTAGGGAAGTATATTTAGTTAGATTTTGAATAGGAAAATATAACAGTCTAAAAATGAACCAAGTCAATTAGGAGCTATGCAATCAACCGGGTTAATCTAGTTAAATTTTGAGTACTAAAATATAATGGTATGAAAATGAACTAAGTTATACAAGAGCTATGCAATCAAACAGGTTGATATAGTTGGATTTTGAATAAGAAAACAAAATGGTCTTAAAATGAACTAAGTTAGTTAAGAGATACACAATTGATTAGGTCAATCTAGTTGGGTGAATAGGGTGATATAATAGTCTGGAAACTTATTATATATAGTAATTCAATGTAGTTGAGTAGGTAGGGTAATAAAAGAGTTTGTAAATCTACTAAATTGAGATGGTTAATCTAGTTAGTCAAATAAGATAAAAGATCAGTCCACTAGACCGAGCTAGTCTATTTAGTTATATAGTTTTGAAAAAAAAATTAAACTATTTAAAATTAGATGATTTAGTTTAAAAGTATAAGTAAAGAAAGCACACAAGCAACTAGATCAAGTTGGTTAATCTAGTTGAAACACATAACTTATATCAAAACTGGATGATACAATCTATAATACATCATAAAATAGTAAGAAATAAGTAGAAAATATAATTTTTGTAATTACTAATGTTAACTAATTATCTAAAAAGAAGACCAGGAGGTACTAAAAGTTGTGTTTGATAATGTAAGATTCTAAAGATATTGGCTTGTCCATTAGATACTGACAACCTAATGTTTCAAAGCACTAAGTGTGGAAGAAGTGTAATTCCCATATCCAACTAAACTTGGTTTCAAGGGTAATATGGAAGTATCTTCTTGGAACCAATCACTAACTAAAGCACAACACAATCAAATAGATGGATAGATTCTTAAGGTTTAATACAAAAGGAAATCTTCGATGTTTTTGAAACACTGTGAGGTAGGTGGAAAATAAAGATCATATTTATCTCTATACTAAGGATATGAGTATTGGGGAAATCCCCTAATTTTATGATGTCTATAAATGATAGACAATTATAATATATGGAATATCGAGTAGCCCTTCACCATAATAGCTAGGTAGTAATAGAACTGCCTATACACAATTTCTAGAGAAAACCAAATAAGATGAAAATAAAGGCAAAAATCAATTTGTCAAAAACAAAGTTGTAATTTTTAAAATAAAATAAATAAATAGCCAAATTTTTATTTCAAAAGTAAAAGTGATTATAATTACTATGAAAATAGAGGTTAATTTCTTTTGCATATGCTAGAAAATGAAACATACATAACAAGATCAAGCGAGTTGATCTAGTTGAGAAATAAATACATAACATGAACAAGATGGTCAATACTTCTATTAAAAATTAGGCCCATACAAATGAAATTGATCTGGTTGATACAATTTTGTGTAGAAAACACAGACATATAAGATCAAACTAGTCGATCTAGTTTATTGTGTGTGTATAGTTTGATAAAATTGACAACTAAATAAATTAGTAAGGAAGATTTTTGTATTGAAAAAGTAGGAATTGTAAATTCATTAAAAATGACAATATGTAAATGTTAAGCTATTCATAATGAACCTAGAAGATATAACAAGATTGATCATGCCAATTTAGTAGAATTACTAATTTTTTTATTGATTGGGTCGTCCAGGTGAGATTCTTAATTTTGTAAAGGTAAAAAACTGAAAACATTGTTAATAAAAAATCCAACATATTGATTTAGTTTGATAATAAAATAAATATGACTACTAAACAAGATTGAGCAAATTGATTTAGTTGACTATAAATAAAATGTATAAAGCAAGAAAATGACTAGATTAACTAGTTCGATTTAGTTAGCTAAAAAAGTAAAGTTGCATATTAAAAAATTGAATAAATAAATTTTGTTAAATATAAATATAAATGCAAAAGACTAGTTGAATAGTGAGATTGACCAGTATGATCTAGTTAGCAAAAAATGGAACCTTTATAGAGAAGATAAAATTATGTGACTAGCTTGACATAGTTGACTATAAACCTTTTACCTACAAACATAGAAATTGATTAGATCGACCAATTTGATCTAGTTAGATAAAAAACCTAGACCTGTAGATAGAAAATAGATGAAATTGACTAGCTTGATCTAATAATCTATGAAAGAAACTTGTAAAACAAAACTTGATTAACCAACTTGATCTAGTTAGTTATGACTAAAAATTAAGAATATAAGGTTTAGATTCATGTCAAGTTCATCGAAATGTATGTAATGAATTAGTATTGATCTAAAACTCATCCTACTTAGTAAATTTTAAGATTGGAGAAGGTAATCTTACCAAAAAATCATTGTATAAATATTTATATTGGGACATAACCAATTTAGATCCACTAAACCTACATAAGGGATATCTTATCACACAACACCATTAGAGAGGGTTCCAAAGCCTCTAATAAAGTAGAACCACATAATAATCCTAGTTAGGCCTATAATACTTAAAATAAATCTAATCTAGTTCTCACTAAAGCTTGTGGCACAAAGGGATATAGTTAATAATAAATAATGAATAAAATCAAATAAAACTCTACTCAAGTCAATGCAAAGGAAAACTAAGTACGTATTAAAACATTCAACCCATTACTTTGTGAAATATCTATCCACCAAATAAGAAAGTAAAGCTGGGAATCCTTACCTTAGATAAATTTATCGTGCCTTAAATTATTCCTTGGCCAATGGTGATTTGAAAGAGGTTGTTATGGTTTTGTAAGGATCACATTATAGAAACTAGCTCTAGGCTAAAAGACTCTTACTTTGCATCCAATACCGTAAGCACCAAAATTCACTTGCTTCATTTATCATCACTAATAATATTATTAGTTGACACTAATTTCACTTTATTTATTTATCTCATTTAATTCATCCTAAAATCACCCCTTATATTCATTTATCTAACATCCCCCTTATTCATCCTTCATCCACTAACCTTATTCCTATTCATAAGTTAATTAATTCACCTAATCCCCTATTATCAACTAACTAAATCCACTTATCTATTATTTGGGAATTTAAAATTTCCATGACCCACCTACCCACCTACCCTAGCCTATTCCTATACTCTCCTACATCCCTAGTCCATAATCACCTATCATAATCCCTTGCTAATATTACTTAGCCCCTAAATGGATTCTACAATTCTCCAATTATAGAATCCTCTCTAACTTTGCCCCTTTCTCTCCAAAAGGCCCTATTTTATATGTTTGAAAGGAATTTTTAATTCCTTGGATAATCTTCCACCTTTGATCTTGTGGAAACAAAATTTGAATGGTAAGCATTAATCTTCCCTCCCTCAATCTATTTAAACAAGCTGCTCTTCTACGGCTAAAATAACTATTGAATCCATGAAATATCCATGTCAATGAGTAAATCAACTAATGAATCTATGAGATTCTATGCTATCATTCTAGTCTTGAATCCAATTAATCCATGCAATCCAAGTGTCTTCATCAAGCCAACATCATGCTTCTAAATTTGAGTCTATGGTAGGCAATCTTCATTCATTAATCCTTTAGTCTTTTTATTATTTGAATATTGGTTTAGAGCAATTAGCTTTTAGGACCTAATGTTGGTATGAATGTCTCATATCTCTTTGCATTTTATTCCTAGATGGCTCTGGATCTTAATGGTGGATTGACATTTTTAGCATCTTGATATAGTTACACAATCAAAATTCCATAGCTCAAAATTTCATCTACATTTTGGTGACCATGATGGGACAACCCCTTAAATTTAACCATATTGCATGTTATGAGTGTTTTTGATAGCTTGTAGGACTGAGTGGATGAAGAATAAGGTCCATATTTTATTGGCTAAGGAAAATGGTAGTTTTGATCTTTAAGTCATGATATTGCATCTACAATTTTGCTATAAGATTAATGATTTTTCAGTAACCATCCTTTTGACCGCTAATAACTTGTTATTTTGATAGGTGTTTATATTTTTTGTAATACCATAAATTTATGAAAGGTGATTTTGCTAAACATCTGTAGTTTTGAAATATTACTTGTGGTCTTGAAAAATCATAGTTTTGTAGTTACAATATTATAAAATCATAGTTTTATAGTTACAATATTGAATGTGAGTCACGATATTGCTTTTGCAAACAATGATTTTGCTTCTATGATTAAAATTTCTAGATCAATTTTCTAACATTGACTGTCTAACAGTTTATCTAAGTCTATTTGATCATCAAATATTGATAGGAGGAAATAAGAGCTACCTAAAGTAATATAAACTATCCAAAACACCCCTTTTACCATCTGGTACAAAACTGTGACTTGCAAAAAGCATTTTTATTTATTTTAAGAAATTTTGTCCAATAATAAGTGATTTTGGTCTCATTAAAATTTTAACAATATATTTGTAGATATAAACTTGGTTTTCAATCATTTCAAACCCATTTTAGTATTTTTAAAATATTTTAAACACCTTTTAAAATATTATGATTGCTATATCTTTTGGGTCTTTATTTGACTGCAAAATCGTAGATTGTAAATTATGGTATTGTATTTTGAGTCATGGTATTGTATAACCATTAGCAGGTTTGCATAAACCTATATGGTCACCATCATGATTAATCCACTTTATGTAAAATTGTGACTTTCCAGTTGTGATATTACCAAATAATTGCAACTTTTTACTATTTGAAATTGATTTTGCATTAAAATGACTGTATATCTATAGTTTTGCCTTATGTAGTCATGTTTTTGCACTTATTTTTACATTCAATTTGTCCTTTTTGAGTGCATTATTTAGGGTCACTTTTAGTGAATTTTGAGTCATTCCAAGGGTTTCACAAGTCCCAAATTACATTTCATGTCGAAGGCAGTACTCCTTGACCCCACCTCTAGACCACACAAGGGGCACTATCCCTTGACCCTATTGGGGGCTGCCACTCCCAGACCCCTATGCCATGGCCCCTCATCCAAAAAAGTTATAAATCTAAATCATGTTTTTTTTAGTAGTTTTTATTAAGGTATTTTGGACTAAAATTTTATTTCTTGTAGGGGTAAACCTAGTGGCTATTTTGGCTTGCTAACATCTTCTCTTGAGGTCATATTTCATCTAACATATTGTCTTACAGGTTACCTCTCCAAGATTGCCAATTGAAACTACTAATCACTTGTATTGTAGGTTTCCTATGAAATATATTTTGGTATTTTGATAAATCATCTTATAAATATCTTGTATATTTTATATATATTACATCTAAATTAATTGGTTAATTAATTTTTTTGTCTGCTTGTGTGTCACCTGAGGGCTATAATGGTGTATGCTCTTCACCTTGTGTCCTTGAGGTGATTCATAGAGGATAAAAAACCACTAAAAAAACCTCTCATTTTTTTAATTTTTTGGGTCAATGTGACATGGAAATGACACCCATGCACTTTCCATAGTCTTAGGGGGATAGTGACCATGTATTTCACCACCAGACACTAATCCACACTCTGTGTTCTGGTGGAGTATAAATATCAGGGATAACTATTTTTAGGATAAGAATTTGACCCCATATAGGTACTTTATAAAAAGGATGATTTAATTATCTAAACCAAGCATTAGATATCACCTTACATGGACTTGGACCCCACCATACCTAACATATATTGAGGACTTCCCTAGAGATCTCGTTTAGCATAACATTGGACTTTGTGGCCATAATAAGCAACTAGATGATGGAATAAATATCATTCCCCAAATTAATATCATGTGTAGATGAGGTTGAGAGGTTTTGGGAGATTCCATAATGGGTCATTGGCTTACTGCCTCACCTATAAAGCTTTTAGATGGTGTAGTTATTAGGTTACATACCCAAATCAGTTTACTAGTCCTAAGATTGTGGTGTGCTTAATTTGGTTAGTATTATGCTAAACTAGTGTTGTTTGTGAGCTAAGTTATCCTTTTACCCAAACCTATACATATTTATCTAGGTCTATTTCATGCATCATCTTCTTTTACAAATTTTTATTTGTATATTTGTACACCCTTTTAAACTTATCTCATATTGCATCTTAGTCAAATCTTATCCTAACCTCACCCATATAAGTCTTATCATCCATATACCACATTTTACCATAATATAACTTCATAATAGTCACTTATTATTATCATAAACCATCCCTAGTGTCATAAATCTAAGTCCACCTCATCCATAACTAATCACACCTCACCTTGACTTGTTTAATCCCTTAGTCCAAACCGATCTTGAACTTGTCTTACCTAGTCATATTATCCACCATCTTGCCAACCTTGTTCTAATAATAGTTAAACATAACACATTACATTATATATACTAGTCCTCCTATCAAAGTTTTATTCATACATTGGTCTTAATCCACATTGGCAAACAATTCTCCCACTTTAGGGTTCCAATCCTAAGCTTGCTTGTGTCTAATGAAGTTTGAGTCATAATCACATATCTTATCAATCTATTAATCCAATCATCAAATCATATTTGATTCAATCATATTAGTATTAATTTAGTTTAATCAAATAAATCCCTAGTCAAAATTTATCTCTTGGGCTAGTCTATCCCCCTATCAAATCTTAGAGCTAGTTGTAGCTCACCTAGTCGAATCTATTCTACATCATCAAGGTCTAGCTCATGACCTAAATTAGTCAACTTAAATATTATCTTATCCCATCCAATTTATCACATCAAATATCCAATCAAACTTGAGATATGACTAAGTCAATCTTTTGTCCAAATTTTTTCAACACATCCCTTAATCTTTTCATTTAATCCCCCACACCTATTGATTGGGGCTAACAAAGCACATCATCCATAATTTATTCCATCTTCATCCATGTCATCTAAAATAATTTTTTTTAATACCTTGATTGAATAATGCATCATGGCCAATAGGGATGTACTTCTTTATTTCATCTTTGAGCTGAGCACTTCACATCCTATAGACTATGACCCTATCCATCCAACCTTACTTCCAGTCCAAACCCATCCACATCAGTCAATTCCTAGTCTTCAAACCACCCAGTCTCATTCAAAATCTCCAACCACTAGTCATAGTTAAGCATCTACCCATTCTTACACTAGTAAAGGGAATCCAATCCTAGACACCTCATATATTACTAGTCCACCCACCTAATCAAGTCAATAACCATTTGATCCAAAACCTAATGCTTCCACATATAAGTCACGTAGTGAAGAGAGCCCCTATAGTTCTCTTCTTATATCCTTATAATCCCTCTTCCACTAACTTGTTACCATTGACATGATGGTCTATCCACCCATATAACATGTTAATCTTGCCAAGTATAATCCCTCTTTATATAAATGTAACCAATATTATGTATATTACCAAACCTTGGGGCATATCATTAATCAATGTCATAATTTCCAAAACTATGACCAAGACCTCATCGACCATGGTGACATTGAAATTGAGAATGAATTAGATGAGTCTACATACATGGGTGAACAAGAAGTGGAATGTTGAGATTCCATTCTTGATCATGATCAAGCCCTTTTTTCCAAGCCAAGGTCAAGTCACCACATCCATCTTCCATTGTTCCCCCATCTTTGGAAAATCCTCCATAAAGGAAGAGTATGTTACCCATGATCCTTGTCCTCTCTTCCTACATGAGTCATTATTTCATGGGACTATTCTTGTTGAATCCATTATCCCCCCATTATCTTCTTCTCACCCATAATTTCAAAGACTCCATATTGAGAGGTCAATTTTGGACAAAGAATCCTCTATTAGCAACATCACATCTTGTGTATCAGAGTCAACATAATTGATATATGCATCAAGATCATGTTGAACACCAGTATCTGAATTAGATTCCTCATTAAAAACATCACACATCATAGATATTGAAATAGATGATGAATATGCCTATATTTTTGAGGATACCTCTAATCTAGACACCAATCAATCACAAGGCACATCTTTTGATCCTATTTAGGATGATGAAGTCATAACAAAAAAATTGTAAGCTCTATATCGAAGATAGTTAAAGTGGATCTAATATTCCATTAGATGCATGCCTTTCCACTAGTCCTAGTGATCCTTTTACTAATCTTGATGATATTTTATCCAATATCAAAACTAGGTCTCGTAGGAACCCCTATGAGGACCATGCTACCCAATCACCACTTATTGATATAATCATGCCATCTCCCCCACCTTCATCCATCATAAACCAATTTATTCTTATCAATGATCATTTAATCACCTCCCTCCATAGGGATGAATAAGAACATACATCATTGGAATCTTCCCCAAGTAATATAATATGTGCCAAAAATACAAATATTTAAGACCATACTCTAAAAGTCATAAATCATGATCATATCACCTTTAATCTAACCAGTCAAAATCAAGAAAATTCAAATCATCAATTTAATCAAAATGTGTCTTCTCATAGTGAATTTTTTTTTGAGACACTAAGGGCCCATCAAAGTCAAGATCATCATCATTTATCAAGTCAAAAGTCATTCTACTCTGGTGAATCCCAAAGTTAGGCACCATGGGGCAATCAAGAAATAATCAAGTTTTAAAATCAAAATAATGTCAAAATCACTATTAGTATGGCTGATAATCCTCCAAATAATCAAATCAAATATGAGTTGCAAATTCAAAATGTCTTAATCTCCTTTAGTCTTTTTTCATATGAAATTAATCAAATATAAAATGTCTAACATGTCCAACAATGTGTGTGACTAATATTCCCACTCCCCAATCACCCATCACACCTTCCTATCATGATCCTAGTATCCATTTTAATGCAATACACCCCCATCAATGTTAGTATCCAATCTAATCCATAAATCACATCACCTTCTTAGGTAGCATCATCTCTCATAGGGGTGATGAAGACACCTATATTAGATTTCTAAAGGGGTCTCAATAAAGAAACTCCAAAGGTCACATGGACCTCAATACATCTAGTAGAGACCACATGATCCTAGGATCACATGTCTCCAAAATAAGCTTTGGATGAGGATTGAGAAGGTATCACCATTTTTGCATCTTTCACCCATATCCAATAAATTGATATGCTAAAAATTAAAAAATCCAAAAAAAAATTAAAAAAATCAAAAATCCAAAACTAAACTAAAATAAAAAATAATTTGTCTAATGGTGAAAACCAATTTTCTAGTGCCTTGGGCAAGTACCATTATGAAAATTGGTTTCTAGCACCATTGTAAAATAATCAATTATCTGCATGATACCTCAATACTTGGGGTCAAACCCATTTCATACCCATAATATCCCCTATGAATCCCATCCATATCCCTTTGTCCATTATTACTACACATCATCTACCATCATATCACACATCTTATTATGTCCCTCTTTTCTTCTAGTTTTGACCTTCGTAAGGACATGTAAGGTGTCTTGAGAAATTTTCTAGAATCATCTTATCATATCTTCCAATGAAAACTCAATAAACTAATATTTTAATTCTTTTATGATGTGGTTATTGGCAATCCCTAGTCCATTTTCCCTTGGTTCTCATCCCATTTTCAACATCACCCTCATGATATTAACATCCCATTCCTTATGCCATCTATACTTATTCTAGTTGATAATATTGATATTCCATTTTATAGTAACCCCATTTGTATAGTGTACATACATATTCTAAAAAACCCTAAAAATTATAAAATCAACAAAATCCTAAAACATCTAAGTTGTCTTATCTTATGTCATCTTGTCTTATGTGCTAAATATCCCAATCATCATATCTAATGTCTTAGTCATCTTATCATCTTGTCTTGTTTTGTATCCTAATAATCTCATCATCCTAGTCATTTTATCCTAGTGTCTTCAATAACCTTATACTTATCCTAATCCCTCATGTAATCCAAATCTATATCCATATCTAAATCCTTATCCTCATCATCCCTAGTCTAATCCAAGTCTACATCTTATCCAATTATATAAAATTAATCCACCATCACCTTATCATGACCAAATTATTCTAAATCATCACTTGATTCCTCATCCCATCAAATCTCATTAGGATGATTAGACAATACACATTGCCATTGCATGTAGATATTAAAATGTGTTACTTGTCTATTGTTTGACTTGTTTGCATGCATTTTCTCATATATATTTGATTGTCTTATTTTTTTTGCTATTTTCATCATATATATTTTTCTCTATTAGCCAATGAACAAGGAAGTTATGATGAAACCAAAAGATACAATGATGCTTTTATATTCCATCTATGTGTTGAGAATGGTTATTGATTTTTGGTTGTAATTGATGTCAAAGAGAGCATGTGATACTAATGCATTAATAATAAAGTGATCAGATTGATGGTTTGGATAATGTTTGTTGGAAATATTGTCATTGATGTCAAAGGTCTAGTATTATTGGTGATAAAGTCCCCATTGAATTTAATGTTGTTTGTAATAAATATATCTTGGCTAATATGAGTTAATATTTATTTAATATTAATGAATTTATTTTTGGTTACATATGAGACAAAATAAAGGTCCATGGAGAAGTTAAAGAGCCACAGGGTAAAGACAAAAGAAGGATGGGATGCATTTTCCCATGAAGAGTCATCTTGGGGAATACCAAGAGTCACCAAGTGAAGACAAAAGATTAAGGATGTACTTTATCATGAAGGGAGACTTTGAAGAATATGAAAAGTCACCAAAGATAAGCACAAAAGTGGGAAGGACGTTTTTGGTCATGAAGGGTCACCACATGACTTTTCAAAGGCTTGAATATGAAGGGTCATCCAAGATTGGTGCCATTTTCCATGAGGATTGAAGGGTTACAAAGGGGGAAGGCCAAAGTTCATTTGGAAATCTATAAATAAAGGCTTGAGAAGCCATTTGTAATGTGGTTGAGAGAGGTTGATTTGATATTGTAATATCTAGCTTAGAAGAGAAATTGTGAGAGATGAATAGTATTTGTTATATCTAGCTTAAAAGAGCAAAGGTGAGAGAGAGGAAAGAGATGTTGTATTGAAATATCATTTGTTGAGATAGCAACATTGAGAGATAGGTGTGTGGTATACACAAAGGGGTTGGTGCTCTTATGGGTTGGTGCTCACGAATTATTGCTGGGTTGGTGCTCAGCAAAGGGGTTTGAAGCTCCTGTGGGTTAGTGCTCATGAATTGTAGTTGGCTTGGTACTCAAAAAATGGGTATGGTGCTCATGTGGGTTATTTCTCATGAATATACTTGAGATTTTTCTCTGTGGTTTTTGCCACATTGGGTTTCCACGTTATATCTGATGTCTCTCTCTATCTTGTGTGATGTTTATTGTTTGATTTTTATTGCATATCTTGAATGTTTGATTAAGTGGAATTTGATAAAGGGAAATTTTTAATAAGATATATGATATACTGATTCACCCCCCCTCTCAGTATATTCTATGCTTAACAATTGGTATCAGAGCAAGTTCCTTTTTGAAATGTTTTACAGCTTGAAGGTAGATCAGGAAAGCATGATGGCTAGGTCATAGGAAGGATTTTCTAAAAATAAGGCACCTTTGTTTGATGGAACAAATTATGTTTTTTGGAGCATGAGAATGAAGGTTTATTTGATGACCCTTGGATTTGACATATGGAAAGTAGTGGTGGAGGAATATGAAGAGCCACATACATCTATAATTACTCTAGCAGAAAAAAAGGCAAGTGAATGTAATGCTAAAGCTTTAAATGCTATTTTATGTGGTTTATGTGAATCTAAATTTGTTAAAGTTATGCAATGTAAATCTGCTCATGAAAAATGGGTAAAACTTGAGAATATTTACAAAGGTGATGGAAAGGTTCAGCAAGCTAAGCTGCAGACTTTTAGAAGGCAGTTTGAAAGTTTGAAGATGGAAGAAGAAGAAGATATAGCAAGTTATCTTTTGTGAGTTGATCAAGTCATAAATCAGATTCAAGTTCTTGGAGAAATGTTGGATGAGTCAATGGTGGTGCAAAAGGTTTTGAGATCTCTACCAATGAGATATGATGCAAAGGTTTTGGAAATCAAGGAGATGAAGAATTTAGCCAAGCTAAAGATGGAAGAGCTTCATGGTATTCTCATGGCATATGATATGCGGATAGAGCAAGATAAACCGTCAAAGAGCAAAGTGGCTTTCAAGACATCAAAGAAGGAGAAAGATAAGATTCAAGAATCAAGTGATAATTCTAGTGATGATGAAGATGATAATGGAGCACTTTTCATTCACAAGCCGAAAAGAGGAATAGGTAAATATCAAGGATAATTACCTTTTAAATGTTTTAAATGTGAAAAGATTGGACATTTCTTAGCTATATGCCTAGATAAGGTTAATGATGATGAATAATAAAATCCTACATACAAGAAGAATTTCAAAGGCAAATCTAAGAAGGGTTTCGAGAAGAAGAGCTTGTATTCTAAGGATCCTAGTTCAGGTGAAGATAGTGGAGTCAGTGATTCAGAAGAAGAAGAGATTCTATTCATGGCCATACATGAAGGTGATCAAGAAGAAGAAGAGGAAGAAGTTGAAGTGACTATGGAAGGAGAGCTCATTTGTGCCTTAGAAGAGTTAGAAGTTGTTCAGAAGAAGAATCAAAGATTAAAGTGCCAGATCGAGAAAAATGAACAAGAGTCAAAGGAAATGATTAAAGATCTACAAGAAAACTTTGAAGAAGCTAAGAAGAATTAAGAAGACCTCACAACATAGTTGGAAATAACAAGAAAAGAATTTTAAAGGTATGTTATTGAAATTGCCTCTTTAAAAGAAGATATTAAGAAAGCAGTCAGTGATAAAGTAGTAAGTGATTCAAAATTTGAAGATAGCACTAACATGTTAAATAAGATATTAGAAAGTCAAAAAGCATATTCAGATAAGACAGGGATTAGTTTTGAAAATAAAAATAGCTATGCTGAAGCTCTTACACAAGAGGAAACAAAAAGGGGAGAAGTGAAGAATATAGAGGACATTCCAAATAGAGAAGGCTAGAAGGAACAAAGCTACAAAAGGCAATCAGGTCAGAGATATACAGATAGGTCTTATTTTTATGGCTATTGTTTTTATTGTAATAGATATGGCCACAAGAAATTAGAATATAGAAAAAGAGCTAACAATTTCAGAAATAAGGAGAAAGAAAGTCAAGTAGAAGCCACAACTCTTTTGCTCCCCTATCAAGCTTTGATGAAGAGACAATAATATGCTATAAGTGCAACAACTTTGGACACATAGCTCGGTATTGTAGAAGCATGTTTGAGTTAGTCAAGAAGGATCAGAGCTTCAAAGTTCCATTCATCAAGAAGAAGGATTAGAATCTCAAAGCTCCATTCATCAGGGAGAAGGTTCAAACATGTACATGGTAGAAGAAATAACATGAAGATTCTATGATGGTCTAGATAGCCCTACATGTAAGAGGTAAATATCAGCCATGGTTAATTGATAGTGGATGTTCGAGGCATATGACAGGAGATAAAATTAAATTCATATCTCTAAAGAAGATCAATGGTGGTATAGTGAGATTCGAAGATAAAACCACTGCCAGGATAGCTGGAAAAGGTACTTTGAGTTTGGATTATGGTAGAACGAAGACTAAAAATGTTTTGTATGTAAAAGGTCTTAAGCATAATCTGTTGAGTGTTAGTCAAATATGTGATCAAGGATATACATTAAAGTTTCATAAAGAAGGTTGTGAGATTAGAAGAAAAGATTCAAATGATTTGATTGCAGATGCTCAAAGGACAAGTAACAATGTGTATGTGTTGTCAGATATCTTCTCAAAGGCACGATCAAAGGATACATTCAAAGATCGGTGAGAGGAGTTGGGAGTAATTTCTATTACTTCCTACCATTGATGTTTAGCATCAATTGAGGGGGAGCTAAGTGTTAGCTCTAGGTAGGCCCTTTGACATTGATGTCAAAGGGGGAGAATAACAGGTACAGGTGTAGAAAATAGGTACAGGGAATAGGTATAGGTTGCTACAGTAAGGGGGAGTTACTATATGTTTTCAAATGATAGTATGTGAAGGTGACAAGATGTGGCAGTTTTAGGATTGAGGTTGCCATCAATGACAAAGGGGGAGACTGTTGGAAATATTGTCATTGATGTCAAAGGTCTAGTATTATTGGTGATAAAGGCCCCATTGCATTTAATGTTGTTTGTAATAAATATAGCTTGGCTAATATGAGTTAATATTTATTTAATATTAGTGAATATATTTTTGGTTACATATGAGACAAAAGAAAGGCCCATGGAGAAGTCGAAGAGCCATGGGGTAAAGACAAAAGAAGCATGGGATGCATTTTCCCATGAAGAGTCATCTTGGGGAATACCAAGAGTCACCAAGTGAAGACAAAAGAGTAAGGGCACAATTTCTCATGAAGGGACACTTTGAGGAATATGAAAAGTCACCAAAGATAAGGACAAAAGTGGGAAGGAAGTTTTTGGTCATGAAGGGTAACCACAAGACTTTTCAAAGGCTTGAATATGAAGGGTCATCCAAGATTGACACCATTTTCCATAAGGATTGAAGGGTCACAAAGGGGGAAGGCCAAAGGTCATTTGGAAAGCTATAAATAAAGGCTTGAGAAGCCATTTATAATGTGACTGAGAGAGGTTGATTTGATATTGTAATATCTAGCTTAGAAGAGCAATTGTGAGAGATGAATAGTATTTGTTATATCTAGCTTCAAAGAGCAAAGGTGAGAGAGAGGAAAGAGATGTTGTATTGAACTATCATTTGTTGAGATAGCAACATTGAGAGATAAGTGTGTGGTATACATAAAGGGGTTGGTGCTCTTGTGGGTTGGTGCTCATGAATTATTGCTGGGTTAGTGCTCGACAAAGGGGTTTGAAGCTCTTTTGGGTTGGTGCTCACGAATTATAGCTGGGTTGGTACTCGGCAAAGGGGTATGGTGCTCATGTGGGTTGTTTCTCACAAATATACTTGAGATTGTTCTCCATGGTTTTTACCACATTGGGTTTCCATGTTATATCTGATGTCTCTCTCTATCTTGTGTGATGTTTATTTTTTGAGTTTTATTGCATATCTTGAATGTTTGATTAAGTGGAATTTGATAAAGGGAAAGTTTTAGTAAGATATATGATATACTGATTCACCCCACCTCTTAGTATATTTCGTGCTTAATAATGTTTAACTTAGTGAGGTAATTGATGGATGATATTGATGATATGGACATGTTGCAAAGACCCTATGGGGTGTTATAAGTGTTTAGAGTACTTATATAAGTGAATGGAATTCATCAAAGTTGTCAAGTGAATGTCTAAGCTCAAGTAGTCATCTGGATAGATAAATCTAAATGAGAAAATTGATGATGTTATATTTTACACATGTGAGGGTTTCATTATTAGTTTGATACATGGATGGATTCCCCTATGTGAGGAGATCATATGGTTCAAGTTTTTGGTCTAGACATGGAGCACAACAAAAGTTATTAAGGTGTAAAGTTGGCTTCTCAGACAGATTTCAGTAGAGTCATTAAGTTCCCATACTTAGCTAATTTTGTGATATCAAATATCTATGGTCATCATTAAATAAAATAAAATATATAATGAAGAGAATTTAATTTGATCTAATAATGATCTAATATAGTGCATGATCTTATCAAACAAAGATCAATGACGTGCATGAAGTCAATATGTCAAAAGATGCTCAGAAGGCACATGCTAGTGACATGTGTTTCAATATCATTAAGCTGATAGAATATTAATGACACGTGAGTGATTATATAGTTAGATATCAATAGAGTTCATTAAGTCAAACATTCAATGTGTAAAAGGTATGCAAGGATACCAAGTAGCATGATTATGGAAGCATACTTCAATGGGTCAAATTATCTCTAAATGTATACTTTAATGGGTCAAATTATGATTTTTAGAGTACAAAGATGAGGATATACATCATGTTTCTATGGTTTGATATTTGGAAATCTATCATATATGGATATAATACACTAGCTACTCCTCCAACTAGTGTTGCTAACAAGAAGTTGAGTGAAAATAATTATAAAGCTATGAATGTCATCATTTATGGTCTATCTGAGGCTGAGTTCACCAAAGTGAACCATGGCAAGTTTGATAAAGATATTTGGGTCAAATTATAAACTATCTATGAAGGAGACTCAAAGGTAAAACTAAGTTATAGACCTATTGAAATCAATTTTAAGGTCTTAGAATGAAGGAAGAAGATAATTTGGCATCCTATCTTCTAAGGGTTGATGAGGTAATAAACATGATCAAAGGTCTTGGAGAGGTGATTATGAAGCTACTATAGTATAGAAGGTATTGAGGTCTCTTACAATCAATTTTGATTCAAAAGTGTTTGCTATAGAAGAAAGTCATAATCTCACTCAATTGAAGATAGATGAAATCCATGTAATCCTTATCACCTATGAGATGAGAGTTGATGAGGACATATCTCCTAAGAAGGAAGCAACCTTCAAGGTGATCAAGGAAGATAAGAAAAATAAGTTAAGTCTTGAATATTTTGATCTTTATGAAGATAAACTTGAAGCCATGATTTCAATAAAATTGAATGTATGATCAGGTAAGTATGAAGGAAAACTTCATTTCAAATATTTTTCATGTGGTAAAGGTGGTCATTTTGTAGCTAAATATCCAAACAATTTTAAACTCAAAGAAGATCATAAGAAATCTTATGAGGATGAACACAAAACATTTTAGGGTCCTAGTAACTACAAAAAGTTATTCAATAAGAAAAATTGAAAGAAGGAATCATACAAAGGTAGTAATAGCCTTTACCATGAAGAAGATAGTAACTCATCTATAGAATAAGAAGTAAATAGATCTGACAGTGATGATTCTTTTCATGATGATGACATGGAGACATTATTCATGGCATTTAGTGAATGTTATTTGAGCATATATTTCTTTGATAAAGATATCTCAAAGGAAGAAGATGAGAAAGTCACTCTTGAAGATAAATATATAGATACTTTGTAAGAAATGAAGGTACTACAAAGTAAGAACATAAAACAAGATTCCTTGATCAAATCCTATGAGGAGCAAATTAAAATTTTTGAAGGAAGGTTAAGTAATGAAGTCAAGGAGCATGTTGGGATCACACAACTTGAAACTTAGGTTTTTACTCTGAATGAAGAAGTGAAGAGTAAGGATGAAGAGTGTATCATGTATCAATCAGAGATAGAGTCTTTGTAGATGAAACTAAATCAAGATATGAACAAAGATACAACTAATTATTTAGATAATATGGATGAATTTATGAATGCTCTTGAAGATATGAATATTGAGAAGAAAAAGAACAAAGAGATGATGTCAAAAATCAAGGACTATGAATAAAAATTTAGTATTTTTGAAGCAAGAATGAATGATGGCACCATGAAACATGAAGATACTGTCAAACATCTCAATAATCAATTAGAAACTATGTCTACAAGCCTAAAATCCAAAGAAGATGAGTACTTAAGGTATGTGATTGAATTTGAGTCATTAAAATATAAGTTAGACAAGACATCTTCTAAGGTGAAGAAATTTGTAAAGTATGAAAAGAGCTCAAATGATCTTGACAATATTCTAAGTAGTCAAAAACATGCTAGTGATATATCTAATCTTGGATACAAAGAAGAAAAAAAAATGTAACTCAAGACAAAATAAAGGCTAGTGTGAACAAGGACAATCGAAATTTTAATATCAATCATCAATCAAGGAATTAAGGTATTGGTGGAATGAAGACAAATCAGATTAGACAACCAAATGTTATGATGTGTGCAAATTTCAATGGTTATTGTTACTCTTGTAATCAGTTTGATCATACATTAAAAGATTGTAAAATTTACTCAAAGAATGATTTTTCATGGAATTATAATCAAGACAATGATAAGCATGAATAACATTATCATTTAAGATAGTCAACAAGTTCACAAGGAAAGAATGACATATTTTGCTACAAGTGTCAAGGATTTGGTTATATTGAAAAGTTTTGTAATATCTTCATCAGGAGAACAATTGATCAGATACATAATCATAAAAATTCAAGGAATCATCTTATATCTCAATAATAATGTATGTACAATTTGAGAAACCTCATTTGTTTCAATTATCATGAGAGAGGTCACATAGCAAGGTTTTGCAAGAATGATCAGTATTCTACTTCAAAAATTATCAATCATATCATGAAGAGGACTCATAGTGAATGGATTCCTAAGTAGGTAAATTAAAAATAGGCTCAAAGTGGATTATTTTCTAAGATAGAGAAAGGAACAAGTACAAGTATCAAGGAACAAGCCTTATCTTCCCAAATGGCCAAGGAAATAAAGCAGGATCCTAAGATAAAAGAAAAGAATAAGGTTGAGAACTCATTCAAAGACAATCTGAAGATGAGAAAGGACTAAAATTCAAGTAAGAGCATTGAGATATGGAACTCTCCTAAGTTTTTGGATATTTAGTCCCTTTATGAAAAGTGGGTGTCTCTACCTATGCTTCTTAGGAGACATATATCATGTGTAGAAGTAAGTGTGTGTGTTCTAAGTAATGATCAAAATGCCAAATTAGTACAAAGGTATGTTTCCTTTAGTTTTATAATATGAAAGGTATGTATTGACTAAGGGGGATCATGTGTGAGATGTTTCAATTTTATAAAAAATGACATGAAATGGATCATGATGTTAGGGGGAGCTTTCTAAGCTCTGTGAGCAATTTGTCAAGTCCAAGGATCATAGAAGTCTAAGTTCAGATTGGTGCATGTCAAAAGGGAAACGATTTATTCATATGATTGAAAGTATGTAAGTATCCTTAGAATATTAAATAATATTCAAATGTGTACATGATGTTGAGGAATGTTTGTTGGCATATTAATGAAGAGATCCTTTATCATTAATGTCAAAGGGGGAGAATGATCAGAATGAATAAGTTAAAATGAGTAAGAATTCATTTTGAGGGTGTTTTGTCATCAATGACAAAGGGGGAGATTGTTTATCATGGTGATTGATTTTTGGGTGTCATTGATGTCAAGGAGAGCATGTGGTACTAATGCATTAATGACAAAGTGATCAGATTGATGGTTTGGATAATGTTTAACTTAGTGAGGAAATTTATGGATGATATTGATGATATGGAAATGTTTTATAGACCCTATGGGGTGTTATAAGTGTTTATAATACTTATGAAAGAGAACAAAATTCATCAAAGCAGTCAATTGAATGTCTAAGTTCAAGTGGTCATCTTGACAGATAAATCTAAGTAAGAAGATTGATGACATCATATTTTACATGTGTTAAGGTTGTAGGATCAGTTTGATACATAGATGGATTCCCTTATGTGAGAAGATCATATGGTTCAAATCTTAGGTCTAGACATGGAATGCAACAAAATTTATTAAGGTGTAAATTTGGCTTCTCAGATATATTTTAATAGAGTTCATTAATTTCAAATAGTTAGCCAATTTTGTGATATCAAAGATCTATAATCAATGTTTAATCATATTAAATATCTAATGGTGAGTTTTTAATATGATTAGATAATTATCCAATAGAGTGCATAATATTTTTAGATATAGATCAATGGTACACATAAAGTGAATATGCCAAAGGATGCTCAAAAGGCACACACTAGTGACATGTGTCTTAATATTGTTAATTTGATAGAGGATCAATGGAATATGAGTTATTGTATAGTTGGAGATCAATAGAGCATATAATTCAAACAATCAATGCACATAAGGCATGTGAGGCTACTAAGTTGCATGATCATGAAAGCAAGGATCTAAGATAGAGACAAAGGAAGATATCAAATAGAGTGTGCTTAGTGGATGGATTGAAGTATAGAGTAGATTATTGATGAGTGAATAAGCCTAGAGTGATCCAAAAGGAGTGTTTAGATGCATTGATTGTATGAGCAAGGATGAGTGTGAGTTAAGAGTGAAATAGAGGTGTTATACATTATTTATCCAATCAGATTGAATGAAATCAGAGTTTTTGAGTTGCTAGTTTCATAAGGTGTTGTGTGGGTGCTCAATATCTAGAGCAAGTGGGTGATTTTTTATACTTAGGGGTGGGTGCTCCTTGTGAAGTGGGTGATTCAATAAAAGGTCTCATGTTTGTGATCATCTTATAGGACAAGTAGTCCATTGTTTAAAGGCTTGAGAGTGGGTTTTATTCTCCAAGAGGGTTTCCCATGTAGATCTTGTGTTATGTGTGTGATCTTACATCATATTGTTTATTCATTATTATGAACATCTTGTATGATTTATGAATTATTCTGGTCATTGATTAAGAATTATAAAGGATTACAATTGAAGTTTGAAATATCTTACATCATTGATTCACCCCCTCTCAATGATTGTACCTCTAATAGTATGATGAAGAACTCATTATTTGACCCCTTTTATACATTTTGTCACAATGTCCTCTTGGTCATACTTATATCATAGGGCATTCTACCAAGTGCCATATCTAATGGATTTATTAGAATATAATGATCCTTATTATAAAAATGATGGACTGATCATTTATCCTATTCATCTAATCATCTTTATCCCATCCTAAACTCTATCATCCCAATCCATTCATCTAATGTTCCATCATTTTTTTAATTCATTTATCATTAGGTTTATATCCTCTAGTCAATAATTTAACTTCTCTCAAGTCATCAACATGTAACATTTCATCTCCAATCATCTCTCCTAATCTTACAACTAATATGTGTTATAAGTTGTCATTGATGTCATATGTTTGTGTATGGTCATTAATGTCAAAATAAGAATGATTTTTTTGATTGTCTTATGATGCATAGTGGGGAATGATGCAATGAGTGATTATAGGTATTTGATGAAGGATGATGTCATGAAGTGATGAGAAGGATTGAGCATGTGATATCTAGTCTGGTTGAAGAAGGAGCATGATGGCTTTAAGAGATGAATGCACAGGGGCACATGAGGATGTATGCATTTAAATCATTAAAGCACCCATTTATGTCTCAAAGTGTGACTACAAAGGTAAGACCTACTTGTCTACTGTGGAAATATGCTAGTTGTATTCATATAAAATGTCAAAATTGGTAGCTTTAGTGTGGCTTGTGACACCAAAACCATAGTTCCCTCTTTCATTTTCTCTTGACCCTTCTAGACACCTTTTTTTAATTCTTAGTTATCCATAGACTTTCGAGATCTGATTCTAGCTCAGCCAGACCCCATTTTCCATGCTTATTCCATCCTCCTAGGTCCCAAACCTATAGGACAAGAGTGCTAGGGTTGGATTATAATGCTAGACCCTAGGGTGTCCTATTTTTAGTGCTCCTATTCAATCACATTTTGAGCCCAAATGACCATTTCCTTCTGATTCATGTTTTTCACTATGTCAACCTAGCATGAATGTATTTAACTCATGACCAATATATATCTATAAAATCCCATTAAAAGTTCATTTATAAGGGGTTGGAAAATAGTAAAAAATAAATCAATACCACCAAGAAAAATTTCCCTATTCTCTGCATATAGCCATCCAATACAACTACCAACATATTCAAACTCTCGCACCTATCCCTAGCCATGTCAAACACTCTTAGTTTAGAATTTTTACATTTGTGTAACACTATTTCACAAAGCACATCAACTAGGAGAACTAAATATGGCTTGATCCCTCTTCAGAGTATTGGTATGTAGGCAACATGCCCATATAAAGGGTGTGAATACACAACTAGTGCATATTACACACACTAAATCCTCGCCCGCCCCCCCTTTCTCAAGTTTCATTCAAGCACAATGAAGGTCTAGGGTTTAAAGATTTAATCAGATATACAAGGATCTTCATTTATAATCAAGATCCAAAATATTATAGGCAAGTTCACATAGGGATGATAGACAAAACCTAGAAAACTTAGATCTCTGTGACCAGTTTGGACAACAATGATGGACCTGGACTATAATGTCAGACCTGAAAGTGTCTTGTTTTTAATGCTTTTATACTTTCACTAAATGAAATCTAGATCTTAGTTCATGACACTATCCCAATCCTACATATCTAGTTTCATCCTCTGCCTCAACTATCTCTACCCAATTTTGAGCTAAGTTGCATTTTCCTCTTTCATTACTATTTTTAGAAAGCTACAAACATAAAATGAATTATACAAATTAGTAGTTAAATTATTGAAATATTATTTACTTATTTGGTCAAATTAGGCTTTTAACTAAATTAGGAATAAGACTCCAATATTCCCAAAATTATTAAATCATTTGGTGAATCTGACTTACTTCATTTGCACATAAAAACCCTAGGGTAAATTCCTTGCTGATTTTTCAATTTTTTTAAAATTTTTACTGCATATTTTAAATAAAAAATTCACATTTAATTATTAAATTTACCGTATTAATTTTTAATATCATGTATTCCAATCCCTATTTTAATTTACTAAGTTTGTGCACAAAAACCTTAGAGACCCTAGGGTAAATTCTTTCCTATTTTTTTTGATTTTTTATCTGATAATTTAAGTCAAAAATTCACATTAAATTTTAAAATTACTTAGTAATTTTTAAAAATATCATTTTTCAAAACCCTAATTGCATATACTAGGTCCATTTATTTGTTTGAGGTATCATCTTACATCTAAAATCATATTCCACAAAGCAAAAATGGATCTCATTTATTTACAAATATTTCTTGCATTTATTGTAAACAATAAGGAGACCATACTTGATCCTATCATGTAAATGAATGATGAAGTTTACCATATATTAGTACAAATATTCATTATTTGCATTTCATGCTTACATTTCATAATATGAGATGATATTAAGAAAGTTATTTCTAAACATAGTAAGATCCCTTTCCTTCAAAGCAATGTTTACTTGTCTTTAATACAAGGTTTCATTACTTACATTCTATCTCTCATATGGAAAATTTTTCAAGTTGATCTTGCTCAACATATTAGACATATCATAGCATACGTAAATTTTTTTTATGCATTCATGAAAAATTTCATGCTCTCTATTCCTTGCTTTGTATCTCTCATATGGATTTTTTTTTAGGTTTATGCAACTTGGGCATAATAAACCTTATCGCCAAAGTCAATACTGAAATGAAATAGGAACATGTTGGCTAAAGGATTAAATGCATAATGGGATACGAAGCTCACAAACATGTAAGGTGATACCTCAATAATGATAGGACCTATTGTATACAACTAGGGTTTTAAAAAAATGATATTTTAAAAAATTTAATATGGAATATTGAAAATTAAAGTGAATTTATGATTTAAATATGTAGGTAAAAAAATAGAAAAATATTGAAAACATTATGATTTAAAGGGACCTAATATATGCAACTAGGGTTTGGATGAAAATATTTTTTTAAAAATTACTATGGAATTTTAAAATTTAATATGAATTTATGATTTAAATATGCAAGTAAAAAAATCAAAATATATTTCTAAAAATAGCAAGAAATTTTTCCTAGGGTTTATAGGGTTTTTGTGCACAAAAAGACCTAGTAAATTCAACTAGGGTTTGGAATAACTTATTTTAAAAATTAGTATGGTAAATTTAGAAATTAAATGTGAATTTATGATTTAAATATGTAGGAAAAATAAGAAAATTATTGGAAAAATCAACATGGAATTTACCCTGGGGTTTCTAAGGTTTTTATGCACAAATAAAGTCAGGTTCACTAAATGATTTAACTATTTTGGGAATACTGGAGTTTTATTTCTAATTTAGTTAAGGGTATAAGTTGACTAAATTAGTAAATAATATTAAAATAATTTATCTACTTATTTATATAATTTAACTATATTTTTAACCTTTATATAAATAGTAATAAGTATGAAGAAAATAAGACTTAGCTGAAAATTGAATGAAACGAATGAGACAAGGTCTGGAATTTGCTATGTAGGACTGGGATAGTATCACAAATCAGGATCTAGATTTCATTTTTTGAAAGGATAGGAGCATTGAAATAGAACACCTTGGGGTCTAGTGTTATAGTCTTCTTCTGCCACTATTGTCCTAGGGAGTTGAGTTTTTTGGGTTTTGTTTGTTATCCTTTTGTGAACTTACTTGTGAAATTTTCATTGTTGAAGGTCTATATAACTCCTTTTAGAGTTGATTTAGTCTTCAAACCCTAGAATTCATTATGCTTTGATCAACCTTGAGAAATAAGGTTGGGGGGGGGGGTTAGTGTGTGTAATATGTTCTGAATATGTATCCATACCACTTGTGTGGGCATGATACCTACATACCAATATTCCAAAGAGGGATCAAGCCATATGTAATTCTCCCACTTGATGTGCTTTTTGAAATAATGTTATGAAGATGCAAAAATGATAAATTAGGTGTGATTGAGGTGGTTAGGGATTGGTGTGAGGATTTGGATGTGCTTGTAGTTCTATTAGATGGCTATATGTAGAGAATAGGGAAGTTTGCCTTAATGGCTTTTCTTGTATTCTTACTTAATTTTGTAATATTTACCAACCTCTTCTAAATGAACTTTGAATGGGATTTTATAGAGATATATTGGTCATGGGTCTAATGCATTCATATTTGGATGACAAGAAAAAGGGTAGGAATCAGAAAGAAATGACTATTGGAGCTGAAAATGCAATTGGACAAGAGCACCAAAAATGGATACCCTAGAGTTTGGTTTTATATTCCAAGTTGGGCACTTTTTTCCTATAGGTGTGGGACCTAGGGGATGAAATTATCATAATAAATGTAGCTTGGTTGTGTTAGAATCAAGTCTTGGTAGTCTATGAATGATTGGGAATAAGCAAAAAATTAACTATAAGGGTCATGAGAGCATGCGAGAGGGACCTATGGGTTGGGTGTCATAATATATACTCAATCTACCAATTTTTAAATTTTATATGACTATAGTTTCTCACTATTTGAAATACCATGATCTACATCATGTATTTTCTTGCTAACTTGGATACAATGATAGAAATCATGCTTCATCCCTTTTTGACAACTAACGGCTAACAACTAACATTTCCAAATTTAGTTCAATACATTACACATGCTATTATATTGTTATATCTATCTAGGCATACCCCTATTGATCTAAAAATATCTCTTACAAACTATGCTATATTTTAAGACATCAATTTGATTATCATTGTTATATCATGTATTTCATAGCATAACACACTTGTAGGGTTCTTTCTTCTAATTGTAGTCATTGTAGGGTCTTCATTCTTACCGTCAAAAGAGGGGGAAATAAACAAAGATTTTGTCATAGAGATCAGAGCTCCTACTGACCAGAAAAATAATTTTCAAAACACCCAGAATAGTAATCAAAGGTCAAACTAGATAGAATAGACTAGAAAATAGTGATGATTACTTAATAGTATTTAATTTTATCAAGGGACAATATCACTGAACATGGATAATAACATTGGATACCAGGGTGTCCTATTTTTGGTGCTCCTATCCAAATAGTAAAAAACCCAAATTTTCTATAAATAGGTAAAAAGGTCAGATCAACTATAGTTTTTTCAGATTAAGATTAGTCTAAATTCATTAATTTTGGCACAATTTTTCTTAGAGAATCCAGATATAGGGGGCATCATGCATGACATGATGGCTCTCTCTTCCAATTTTAGATTGGGTAGTTGGTATAACTTCTAGATCCAAATCCATGTTATAAAAACCAATGATTGGGGCAAATGTGTGTGCCACATTTGACTTCTTTTATTTTTGAGTTTAATATATTATCCAGGCATTCTCAATAGTTGCATGCCTTATTCCATCTGCAGGTGGTTCAAATAATTTCAGAGTGGCTTTCATACATGTCTAACCTACACATTCCTTAGTGGATTTTTTATAAGCCTAATTTCTAATTTTAGAGTGGCTTTCATACAAGCCTAATCTCCTACTTCTAGGGTTGGCCAAGATTGGCCTAGTTTCTAGTACACATTTGGCTATCCACACCACATTGTTAGATTATAAAGAATTCATGGGATTTACGAGCCATCTCATATGACATAAATTCATATCAATATTAGTTTATAGCTTCACTTCATGGGATAATGATGGAGCCAAAGGAATATATATCTTTTGTATTTTTGAGCCACCTACTTAGAGGGATTGGACACATAGTCCAAACATCAATTATCACATGCATGATCACATAGCTTCACTTAATAGGTGATGATGGAGCTAAAGGTCCAAACTCTGCATTCTTGAGCCAATCTCAAGGAGTTGAGTACTCAGCTCTATTTGTGATATTACTCTTAGTACAACACATACCTAACATTACTCAACATCATCCAACATCACTTAGCATCATCCAACATCACTCAACATCACAATAGGTTTTATATTGGTTCACGTACTTGATGAGATATATTCATTCCTTTCTCTTCCTCTCTCTCTCTCTTACCTAGCTTTTTATGTTCTTAATTTAGATATAGTATATCTAATAAGAACTGATCTACTCTTTATTTTATCTTACAAATTTACACTTCATGATGTTCTCTCTTTATGCACACCCAACATCACACATCTTCATGAGCTTCACCCTTGCGAGTAAGTTCAAGAACACTTTCTACTTTTCCTTTATCCTAGTATTTTGCTTTGTTGCATCACTATAATAAAGGTGGGGGGAAATGTAGTCATAAAAAATGTCAAAATTTATAGCTTGATTGTGGCTTGTGACATCCAGCCTATAGGTCCTTCTTGCATGCTCTTTTCACCTTTCTAGACACCTTTTTACTGATTCTCAGTCATTCATAGACTTTTGAGACCTGATTCCAACTTAGCCAAACCCTATTTTCCTTGTTTATTCCATCCCTCTAGGTCTCAAACCTATAGAATAGGAGCACTAGGGTTGGATTATAGCACTGGATCCTAAGGTATCCCATTTTTAATGCTCCTATCTAATCATATTTTGAGCCCATTGATTCCTCTTTATAGTCATATAAAATGTGATAATTGGTAACTTGAGTATGGCTTGTGACACCCAACACATAGGTCCATCTTACATTCTCTCATGACCCTCGTAGACACCTTTTCATTCATTCTTAGTCATTTCTAGAGTTTCAAGACCTAATTCCCACTAAGCTAGGCTACATTTATTATGATAATTCCACCTCCCAAGTCCCATACCTTTAGGACAATAGTGTCTAACTTGTACTATAACATTAGACCCTATGGTGTCCATTTTTGGCATTCCTATTCAATTGCATTTTTACCTCCAATGGTCACTTCTTTCTGCTTCTTATCCTTCTTCTTGTTAGCCTAATGTGAATACATTTAACCCATGACCAATAAATATTTATAAAATACCATTCAAAGTTCATTAAGGGGTTGGTAAATATCAAAAACCAAGCAAGAATACAAGCAAGACTACTCATGCATATTTCCCTATTCCTTGCATACAACCATCCAATATATCCATAAGCTTATCCAAACCCTTACACTAATCCTTAGCCACATCAAACACACTTAGTTTTAGAATTTTTCATCTTTATAAACACTATTACATAAATCTCATCAAGTAGGAGAACTACATATGGCTTGATCCCTTTTTAGAGTATCGATATGTAGGTAGTGTGCCCACATAAGAGGTGTGGATACACATCTAGTACATCTTACACACACTAAACTCCCCTCTTTATCAAATTTTATCAAATCATAATGGAGTCTGGGGTTTGAAGACTAAATCAACTCTACATAAAGTTATGAAGACATCTAGCATCTAAAATTTTACAAGCAGGATCACAAAGAGATAGCGAACAAAACCTATAAAGCTTAAGCCTCCAAGACAATAGTGGTAGAAGAGGAATATAACACCAAACCTTAGGGTGTCTTATTTCAGTGCTCTTATCCTTTCATAGAATGAAGTATAAATAATAATTTATGACACTATTATAGTCTTGTATGATAAATTCTAGACCCTATTTCAATTGTCTCAGTCCATTTTAAGCTAAGTTACATTTCTCCTCACTTATTATTATTTTTAAAAAGGTTTTAATTATACAAATTAGTAGATTAATTATTCCAATATTATTTACTAATTTAATTAACTTAGACCCTTAACTAAATTAGGAATAAGATTCTAATATTACCAAAACTATTAAATCATTTGGTGAACTTTAATATTTCACATGCTATTACATTATTATATCTATCTAGGTATACCCCTGTTGATCTAACAATCTCAATTACAAACTATGTTATATCTTGAGATATCATTTTGATTATCATTGCTATATCATGTATTCTCATAACATAACACACTTTTAGGGCTCTTTCTTCTAAGGATAGTTATTGTAGGGTATTCATTGCTACCCTCAGAAGAGGGGGAAATAAATAGGGATTTTGTCATAGAGATCAGAGCTCCTACTGGTTGAAAAATCAACTTTTAGAACACCTTAAATAGTATCCATTCTTCAAAAAAAATAGAATAGACCAAGAAAATAGTGATAATTATAGAACAATAATCAAAATCAACTCATAATAATAGCACCAAGATTGGACTGTAACACCAGATAACAAGGTGTCCAATTTTGGTACTCCTATCCAAACAACAAAAAAACTAGATTTTTAAAAAATAGATAGAAAATTAAGTATAGTTATAGTTTTGTCAACAACAGTTCAATTTAGAATCAACAATTTTAGTATAATTTTTCTCAAAGCATCTAGATATAGGGGGCATCATGCAGGTATGATGAATATCAATTATAGTTTCATATTAGGTAGTTGGTATAGCTTTCATATCAGAATCCATGTTTCAAACACCAATGATTGGGGGCAATGTGCATGGTACATTTGACTTCTTTTTAATCTAATTTCATTACATTACCTAAGAATTATTAGTAGTTGCATGACTTATTCTATCTACAGGTGGTTGGCATCATTTACAAGTGGCTTCCACCTAAGCCTATTTCCTAGTTTTGGAGTGGATTTTATACAAACATAATCTCCACCTTTTTCAAGTAGCCAAGAGTGGACTAGTTTCTAGAAAACATTCAACTATCCATACCACATTATCAGATTATAAAAAATTCATGGGATTTAGGATCCATCTTATACAACACACATTTCATACTATTATTAGTTCATAACTTCACTTCATGGGGAAATGATGGAGTGAAAGGACTAAATAGACTTTGTATTCTTGAGCCACCTACTCAGAGGGATTCAACACACAATCCAAACATTGATTAACACATGCATGATCACATAGCTTCACTTAATGGGTGATGATGGATTAAAATGTCTAGCTTTTGTATTCATGAGCCACTCTTGAGGAATTGAGCACTCAGCTCTATTCATTATATTACTCTTGGTAAAACACATACCTTGCATTACTCAACATCAACAAACCTCACTCAAGATCACAAGTTTTGTATTGGTCCATATACTTAGTGAGGTGTATTTATTCCTTTCTCTTCTTCTTTATCTTACCTAACTTTGTACATTATTATTTTAGATATACCATATTTATTAAGAACTTATCTACTCTTTATTTTATCTTTTATATTTACACTTTACAACGTGCTCTCTATGCACACCTAAAATTGCATATTTTCATGAGGTTCACCCTTGCAGGTAATTTTAGGTATGCTTTATATTTTTCCTTTATCCTAGTATTTAACTTTAATACATCACTATAATAAAGGGGGGGAAATATAGTAATATAAAATGTGACAATTGGTAACTTGAGTGTGGCTTGTGACACCCAACCTATAGGTCCCTCTTACATGCTCTCATGACCCTCATAGAAAGCTTTTCACTCATTCTCAGTCATCCATAGAGTTCTAAGACCTCATTCCTACTTAGCCAAGCTATAGTTGTTATGATAATTCTATCACCCTAAGTCTCATACCTTTTGGATAATAGTACCCAACTTAGACCATAGTACCAAACCCTAGGGTGTCTATTTTTGGTGCTCCTATCCAACTACATTTTTAGCTCCAACAGTCAATTAATTTTTATTCCTATCTTTCTTGTTATCAGCCTAACATGAATACATTTGACCCATGACTAAAAAATCTCTATAAAATCCAATTAAAAGTTCATTTATAAGGGGTTGGAAAATATCACAAAGTAAGAATACAAGTAAGACTACTCAGGCATATTTCCCTTTTATTTGCATATAACCATTTAATACAACCACAAGATTATTCAAACCCTTACACCAGTCCCTAGACAACTCAAGCACACCTATTTTTAGACTTTTTCATCTTCATACACACTATTACACAAAGCACATCAAATGCAAGAACTACATATGGCTTGATCTCTCTTCAAAACATTGGTATGTAAGAAGCATGCCCACACAAGGGGTGTGGATACACATTCAGTGCATATTACACACATTAACCCTCCTCTTTCTCAAAATTTATCAAAGAATAATGGATTCTAGGGTTTTAAGACTAAATCAACTCTATAGGGAGTTCTATAGACATCCAGCATCTAAAATTTCATAGGCATGCTCACATAAAGATAATAGAAAAAACATAGAAAGCTCAGACCTCCATAAAAATAGTGGTGGAAGAGGAATATAGAACTAGACCCCAGGGTGTCCTATTTCTATGCTCATGTCCTTTCACAAAATGAAAGCCATATCCTAATTTACAACACTATCTTAGTCCTGTACAACAAATTTTAGACCATGTTTCAGTTGTCTCAGTCTTGTTTAAGCTAAGTTATATTTCTCCTAACTTATTACTATTTTTAAAAAGGTTTTAATTAAAATTAAATTATATGTATCAGTAGCTTAATTATCTTAATATTATTTAATAATTTAGTCCCTTAACTAAACTAAGAATAAGATTCTAATATTCCCATAACTTTTAAATCACTCTTCTTCATTATGTCAGCCTAGCGTGAATGAATTTAACCCATGACCAAATATATATATATATATATATATATATATATATATATATATATATATATATATATATATATATAATCCCATTCAAAGCTAATTTATAAGGGGTTATAAAATATTAAAAAATAAAGCAAGAATACAAGCAAGACCACTAAGGGAAATTTCCCTATTCTCTACATACAACCATCCAATACAACTATCAGCATATTCAAACCCTCACACCAGTCCCTAGCCACCTCAAGCACTCTTAGTTTAGAATTTTTTCATCTGTATAACACTATTTCAAAAATCACATCAATTGGGAGAACTACGTATGGCTTAATCCCTCTTCAGAGTATTGGTATGTAGGTAGTATGCCTATATAAGGGGTGTGAATACACGTTTAATACATCTTATACACACTAACCCCCCCTCTTTATCAAGTTTAATTAAATAATAATGAAGGTCTAGGGTTTTGATATTAAAAAATATCTACAAGGAGCTCCATCGACAATCAATATTTAAAATTTCATAGGTAGGCTCACATGGGGACAATGGACAAAACCTAGAAAACTCAGATATTTATGACTAGTTTGGACAATATAATTAGGACCTAGACTATAGCACCAGACCCTAAAGTGTCTTGTTTTTAATTCTCCTATCCTTTCACCAAATAAAATCTAGATCTTGGTTCATGACACTTTCCCAGTCCTGCATAGATAATTTCAACCTTTACCTCAGTTGTCTCAGCCTAATTTTAAGCTAAGTTGCATTTCTCCTCTTTCATTACTATTTTTAAAAAGATAAAAAAATTATATAAATCAGTATTTAAATTATTTAAATATTATTTATTGATTTATTCAACTCAAACCTTTAACTAAATTAGGAATAAGACTCCAATATTCCAAAACTATTAAATCACTAGTTTAAAACTCTATCTAATTTAATTAGGGGTCATAAGATGTTAAAAATACCTATGAAGGATGCATATTAGTGGTATAGAATATGATAAGGTGTTTTAACATGTGAATAAGGTGTAAAGTGCATCTATATTGGTAGGAAGGCCAATTTTAAGGCTTAGTCTTTACATGAGAAACCTAGTATGAAGGTATAGGCTTAGTAGCTTGTTGAGATGAGCAGTCCAAGACTTGTGTGAAAAAGGTTAACATCTTGTGAGATTTGTATGATTTAATATAACATGTTAATAATGTTTTGAGATCAATTAAAGTGGATTTAAAAGTGTGATAAAGTTCCAAGTATAACTGACAGTCCTAGGCCTAGTGTGTAAAGAGACCTAGTGAGGTTTAATGAGGAGTCAAAGCTAGTTTTCAAGGTGATAAAGAGAATATAAGCATGAATTTTGGTTTTATATATTATTTAAAAAAAATTTAATCATGTTTCATACTTTGAATTGAAGGAGAAAGCAAGAAAACACATTTGAGGTCTCTTGTGCATGCAAAATGAAGAGATGAGAGCCAAAGAAGGATATTTTGGTGCTCATTGGTAGGAATTAACTTTTCATGGTGTCATATTATTTTTTGGAGATATGGAAATGATCCTAATAATTATTTATAATCATTATGATGTAGTTTTAAGGATAGATTTGTATGAACAAATGTTAAGAAGGTAAACTAGTCCAAAGCCTTCTCAAAAGCCTCATAGTGATCTAATTGGATAGATATTGATAGAAATGGTTCAAAATGGATTGGTAAGGAAATTTTTATGTTTTTATATTGTATAATAATACTCCAATAATCTCTATGTGGTAGTGGTGTGTCAAGATAATGAGTGGAATCTACAAAAATATGCTTGTTTCTTAAGAATTTGATGTTATGGACATGGTTAAATAGGTCAATGCATGCAAGTGAATGGATGTTGAAGTTAAATAATTGTTATTAATGTAATGGTGATAGTTGGTAATTTTATATCCTTTGTGTCAACTATTTTTTTCAATCAATTTGACCTATTGTTAAACTGGGAAAAAGTTAAAATAGTGAGAAAAACTAGTCAAAGTGAGAATGCATTTAGGGATTAGTTGTAGAGGATTAGGGATGATTAAATATGATTGAAATAATTTTTAAATACATATACATATTTAAATTTTTATAATATTATTTTTATTTCACTTAAAATGGTAAAAATGGTGTTCATAAGATGGCCTGCATAGAGAAGATGTAACAATGAAACCCATGACAGTGAGATTGATCTTTAAGACAAATGTTTCCCTTTGAGATTATGATATGGATATTATAAGTAGATATAAATATAAAATAGGATAATTTTAATTATTTTAAATATATTTTTTGTGTCCCTATAGGTGGTCCAAGTCATGTTCACCATGACTGGTTCTTTGGATAGAATGACTGTTTTAGGTGTGTTAGGTGAAGTGAAGGATTTGAGACTTTATGAAAAGAGTAATTATATATATATATTTTTTTTTGAGCATAAATGAACTATTAATTCTTTATATAAATTTTAGAGATAGGTTATTAAGTTGAGATATGAAATCCAAAATGGCTTATTTGGATGTGTTAAGATAATGATGGAGAAGCTTAGCAAATTGGTCTATCAGTCCAATAGTTGATATCATAATCAATGTTATATATAATTAAGGATTATCTAGAGATAATATAGGATATTTAAAATTTAATTATAATTTATGGTAGTGCTATTTAAGATAAATACAAACTTCTATATGACTATGTTTTTAAGCAGAATGACAGTCCTATGTAGTCATCTTGAAAAGATGATTTTGAAGTGTTTTTGATTGAGTTGGAGAATAAAATGCATGTGAAGATATTTTGTAAGTATTAAAGGTTCATGATAAGGAATTGATATTCATGGTAAGACCTTTTTCAAGTATGGAGAGTCAAATGGTTTTGACTATTTGTTGATAGTGTTTAGTGGTTCTGAGTAAGCCATCTATAGGAATATTATTGAGGTCTTTTGGCCTATGTGGTAATAACCATAGCATTTATGGAAGTATTTTAAGTCATAAATATCATATAAATATTATTTTATGTATGGTTTATGTGTAAAATTTATGTATATGGTTTAAATTTTCAAGATAGACTTTTTAGCAGTCAGAAGGCCTAATGGCGAGTAGACCTAATTGGATGGTTCAAGGAGTGAAAAGAGAAAAATGGTATTGGGGAAATAAGGATAGATTATTAGGAGTATATTAAAGTTACATACAAAATTTTTAATCCATTATTGAAGGCTCAATATATTCAAATGAGCTCAAAGTTTAATGTGTGCTTAAGGCTAGGCTTGTGAAGGTGAGTTGCAAGATCAATATGTTTATCAGCTTGTGGAAGAATAAATATTTGTGGATGGTTGCTAAGTATTTATAATATTTACATTAAAATAAGGTTTTTTCATTATAATAATTACAAGGTGGTCTAATGAGTCAGCTAGCATAAGGAAGGTGTTCTTTGGTTTAGGTCTACACCTAGACCTAAGTCTTAGACCTTGCTAGGTCTATAGAAACATGTAAGCTAGTATAATTTTTTTGTGAACTTTGACAACATATTATGAATGTGTTCATGAAGATTGAGGTTTCAATAATATTTTTTCAACCTTGAAATAATATTCCATGAAGTAATATATATCATCACAAATAGGTTTGCAAGTGAAGGATGCATTGATCATAAAGCTAGAGGAGCTAAGTTGAATCTATGAAGTTGTCATAGATAAACAAAGGTTTTTTAGAAGCCTAAAGTATTTTTATGAGATATATTGGTGATATGAGGTCTATTTAAACCTTCATTATGTATAAAGGTATGAAATTATATATTCTTGATTGTATTTTTATGGTAGTTAAGCATGTATACCTTAAGATAATAATATCTAGTAGAGAAGTTTTGAGAAGGAATATGAGTTATAGATTGGTTTGTAAGAAGAATAAGAATATAAAGATCTAAGAATATGACTATACCTTATGATGATAGTCAAGAATGACCAAAGTTAGTTTGGATGATGATGCAGATGATTGAAACATTTGACATGAATGCCATGAAGATGGAGTGTTCTTCATGAGTGAAGACAATAGAGATCTGAAGATGTTTAGAGAAGACTATATGTAGGATATGCTAAACAAAGAGATTATTGAAGTCATAGATGGACTTGTTAAAATGTTACCTACTACATTTATCTTACTTGCAATACTTATTGGAGTGTAACATGATGCCTAGGAATCAAAGAAAGACCAAGTGGGATAAGAGTTGAAAAATTGTCTATAAGACCAATGCTATTATAGGTTGTGATTTTTTCTCATGTGATCCAAGGTCTTGTGGTGTTATATTTAATATTATCTAAGGTATGTATGATTATACGGGAAGCTTGTGAGATCTATGATTTGAAGGACATAGGTAGATTGAGGTACACATTCCATGAAGATCAAAGAGGATTTGGTCAAATGCTTCAATTATTCCTTGAGCAGATCAGACCAGTCAAGGTGCTAAGATGAAGCAAAAAAAAAAGGTAATTTATTTCATGAACATTAAAAATGAAGGTTCATGTTGGTTTGGATAAACTTGAAATAGAATCATGTTATTAGGGGGATATTTATTTCTCTATGATGAATAAATAGTCTACTTCGATAGATATTAGCCTAAGGTGAGGTAAGTTTTAGTTTGGATTGATCAAAAGGGGACATTTTAGAAGGTAATCATCAAGGTCATTTACAAGGATCAGGTGGCAAGAGATGGATGTATTAGGTAAATATAAAGAGAATATTATATGCTATAAGGAAGATTTATGGAGTCATGACATAGGTCAAGGTGTTGAGTCATAAAGGCATGTTGAGAGATAACAATTATATCATTCTAAGGTAAGAATTTTGGTCAATTTTATCTAATAAACATTATTGATTTGAAGTGAAAATAAATTCAATAGTTTTATAAACACTTTTTCATTAATGTTAAAGGGGGAGAGAGATTAGAATGATGGAGAAGTTGTCTAAATTAGTTCATTTGTGGTTTGTCATCAATATTGTTTACCATCAATGACAAAGGGGGAAATTGTTGAAAGTTATCATTTATGTCATATGTTTATGTAGGGTCAATTATGTAAAAATAATAATGAGGTATTTTAATGTCTTATGATGCATAGTGATGAATGATGTAATGAGTGATTATATGTCTTTGATGAAGGATGATGTCATGAGTGATAAGAAGGCTTAAGCATGGGATATCTAGTCTAGTGCAATAAGGATCATGATGGATCTATAATATTAATTCATAGAGGTATATTAGGATGTTTTATAACATTTGGACATGCATATTAGGATGTTTGAGAACATTTGAACATGTCTAATATGCAAATATACTAGTCTTAAACTCTGTTTGATCTAACTAGGGGTCCTAAGATGTAAAAAATATCTATGAAGGATGAATAGTATTGGTATATAATATGAGAATGTGTTTTAAATATGAATAAGGTGTAAATTTAATATATAGTGGTAATAAGGTCAGTTTTGAGGCTTAGTCCTTTCATGAGAAACCTAGTATGAAGGCACAGGCTTGGTAGCTTATTGAGATGAGCAATCTAAGACTTGTGTGAACAAGGTTGATATATTGTGAGATTTATATGATGTCATATGAAATTTTAATGAGGTTTTCATATCAATTCAATAGGATTTAAAAGTGTGATCAAGGTCCAATTATAATTACCAATCTTAGTCCTAGTGTGCAAAGAGACCCAGTGAGGTCTAATGAGGAGTCAAAGTTAGTTTTTAAGGTGATAGAGAACATATAAGCATGGATTTAGGTTTTAAAGGTTGTGTAAAATGTTTTTATCAAGTTTTATACCATGATTTGTAGGATAATGTGAGAAAACACGTTTTTAGGTCTCTTATGCATGCAAAATGAAGAGATGAGAGCCTGAGAAGGATATTTTGATGCTCATTAGCACATTTTAAATTTTAATGGTGTCATAATAATTTTTGGAGAGATTGAAAATGTTAATAATACTTATTTACAAGCATTAGGAGGTGGTTTAAATGATAGAGTTGTATGAACAAATGTTAAGGAGGTAAATTGGTCTAAAACCCTCTCAAAACGCTCATAGTGACTCGATTAGAGATATCCTGAAAGAAATTGACCAAAATGGATTTTTAAGGAAATTTTTATGTTTGTATATTATATAGGACTCCAATAATATCTAGGTAGAATTGGTGTGTCAGGATAGTGAGTGGAAATTATAAAAATATGCTTATTTCTAAAGAATTTAATGTTATAAGTAGGGTTAACCAAGTCAATGCATACAAGTGAATGGAATTTGAATTTAAAGACTTGTTTTTTATTTAATTGGTTATATTTTCACAAATTATATCATTTATTTTTAAATTAGTTTTTTCAATCAATTTGACATATCACTAGATTGGCAAAGAGTTAAAATAGTGAGAAAAACTAGTCAAAGTGAGAATGCATTTAGGGATTGGTTGGAGAGGATTAGGGGTGAATAAGAATGATTGAGTTAAATTTTTAAATACCTATAAATATTTTAAATTTTGATTATATTCTTTTTATTTCACTAAAAAGGGTGAAAATTGTGTTCATAAGATGGCCTCTGTACAGAAGATGTGACAGTGAAACCCATGAAAATGAGATTGATCTTTAAGACAAATGTTTCCTTTTGATATTATGATATGGATATTGGAATTATATATAATGATAAAATAGTATCATTTTAATTATTTTAAATATATTTTTTGTGTCCCTATAGGTGGTCTAAGTCTTGCTCACCATGATTGGCTCTTGAGATAGAATGCTTATTCCAGGTGTGCTAGGTGAAGTGAAGGGTTTGAGACTCTATGACAAGATTCATTATATATAATGAAATTTTTTATATTTTTTGAGACATAAATTACCTATTAATACTTTATATAAAGTGGATATATAGGTTAATAATTTGAGATGTGAAATCCAAAATGGCTTATCTGGTTGTGTTAAGACCATGATGGAGAAGCTTAGTAAATTGGTCTGTAAGACCAATAGTTGATATCAAAATCAATGTTATATATATTTAAGGATGATATAAATATAATAGAGGATATTTAAAATTTATTTATAAGTTTTTAAAGTTATAAATATGAACTCCTATATGAATGTGTTTTTAAATAGAATGATTGTCCTGTGTAGTGATCTTGCAAAGATGATTTTGAAGTGTTTTTGACTGAGTTGAATAATCCAATGCATATGAAGATATTATATAATTATAAAATTTCCATGATAATTCATTTATATTCATGGGAATACCCTTTTTAATTATGGATATTCAAATGTTTTTGACTGTTTGTTGATGTGTTTGGTGGTTCTAAGTAAGCCATCTGTATGAGTGTTCTTGAGGTCTTTTGTTCTATGTGGTGATAACCAAATAATTTGGTGAAGTATTATAAGTAAAAAATATCCTATAAATACTATTTTATGTATGTTTTATGTGTAAAATTTGTGTATATGGTTCAAATTTTGAAGATAGACTTTATGGCAGTCAGAAGGCCTAATGGCAAGTAGACCTAACTGGATGGTTCAAGGAGTGAAAAGAGATAAATAGTGTTGGGGACAGAAGGAGAGATTAGTATAGGTCTATTAAAGTGACATATTAAATTTTTAATCAGTTGATTAATTCTCAAAGTGTTCAAAGGATGTCTAAGTGTAATCCTTTCTTAAGACAAACCTAATTGCATTAGGTCTCCTTTAGGCCTAATGAAGGTTTTGGACCTTAGGGGTATGACCGACCTATGGAGTGGTTATATCAATTATTTAAATTATTTTTGGACCTATTCCAAGTATGATACACATATATTAAGGTTATTTGATGACCAAGATGGGTGAGAGTACGTGATGGGTATATAAACAAGGCCTAATTGGCCTATTTAAGCTAGTTAAAGAGTTGAGTATAGAATAAAAGGAAAGAGATATTGAAGGAGAATAAGTAGGTAATTAAGTACCATAAAAATAAAAAATAAATCATTATGAAAATCTAACATATATATATTCTACAAGTGTATGACAAGGTCAATTGACCTAATGATCCTAGAAGAGGCATGTTGAAGTGAGTGAGCCTAGAAGGCTATTTGAGAAGGATAAAAGGTTAAAGTGAGATGAATGAGGTGAGAGACCATTAGTATATCAGTAATATTAGTGTTTAAAGTGTATTATAGAGAGTGAAATATAGATAAATAAGAGAGAAAATTGAAGAAGAGATCACAATCTATTGTTTGAGCAACAAGTTATTGTGTAGGTGATTAAGTTGTCTTGGCTAGGTTGGTTTTTAGTCAAGAAGGGAGTTGAAACTACATTGAAATTTGAAGTTTGTAGAAGTGTATTTGAATTTTTTGGGTTGGTACCAAGTGACTTAGGGGGTTGGATCCTCCTTGTAATTTAGAGCTTGCTAAAGGACTATTTGGGTTGGTGCCCAATTAGTGAGGGGTTGGTGCCTTACTAAATGTTGTTTCATTACTTATAGGATAGTAGTCCAAGTGGTGTGATAGTGGGTTATATCCCCCATGAGGGTTTATCACATATCTATGGTGTTAATGTTTTATGTTCTTCCTTCATTCTTATGTGATTGCCCTTTCATACATTGTTGTATCTCTGTGCTAGTTTTAATGGTTAAATAATGATGAATGGTGAATTAAATGTTTTCACACTAATTCGACCCCATTATTAGTAGTTTTAATTCAAAAAATATGTCTAAAAATCCATAATCATCATCCTCTTCTAGTATATCTTATCATCTATTTCTAATTACATTGGTTTGAGGTATTTTCAGACTATATAGGCAGTGCTCAGTCATATGATGTGCCTTAGGTCAGCTTGGTCAATATCTCCTCTTCTCCATCATAAGTCATCACATATCTCTTGTTTCTCATCATCCTCAAGTATTGAATTAGTCAAATACTTGAGATATAATATCAATCATTCATTAATTGGTCTATTTATTAATCACCATCCCCACAATCATCTTTTTAATCTTTTTGTCAATCATCTACACTTATTTATTGGGCCCAAAAATAATAACATCCTTATTTTCTTCCATTAATCATCCATCATCACTAATTTTTCAATTTATCATCTATCAATCCATTGCATCTGTCCTTGCTAGGGTAATGATCACCATTAATCACATTATGGCTCATTGATTTGATGCATCACAATCTAATTATTCCTCTACATATTTTGGTCACTCATTCATATCATTCTTATTTTTCATCTCCTTCATCATATCACTCAGCTTTAGCTTTGAGCTATGCTCATCATTAATCTAATCAAATCAGTCTTATCCTAGCCTATATCTCTCCCTTACATGTGTCCTTTTGCCTTATCATCCTTATGTTATGGTTGATTGCCCTTGGGATGTGTTGATAATCATGACACAATCACTTCTAATCCCTATGCATGTGTCTTTTATAGGATCATAATAAATTTTTTGTTTACTTCTTAGGTCAATTTAATCTTCTCCATTATCTATCTCACATACAAAAACCCATCCCCTTATCTATTCATTGCATCCCACCCCTCCTTTCTTTTTTTGTGTGTCCATCCATCTCATTCTTCCCAACATGTCCCCTCGAGGGGGCACCATGTAAACTAAAATCATTTACTAACATCCATTCATGAAATGGTTTTTATTTAAAATACCATTATTCCTTCCACTTTATCCACTCATAATTCCATTTTAAAGAGGTGTAAAATGTATACACCTAAATTTGATTGCTTCATTTATCATCACTAATATTATTATTAGTTGACACTATTTTTGCTTATCTCATTTATCTCATTTAATTCCATCCTAAAATAACCTCTTATATTCATTTATATAACATTCCCATTCCTTATCTTTCATCCAATAACCTTATTCCTACCTCACAAATTAATTGATTCACCTAATCCCCTAGTATCCACTAACTAACTCCACTTGTCCATTATTTGAGAATTTAAAATTCCCATGACCCACCTACCCACCTACCCTAGCATATTCCTAGACTCTCCTACATCCCTAGTCCATAATCACTTATCTAATCACTTATTATAATCCCCTACTAATGTTAATTATCCCCTAAATGGATTCTATAATTCTTCAATTCTAGAATCCTCTCTAACTTAGCCCCTTTCTCTTTATAAGACTATATTCTAGAGGTTTCTAAGGAATTTTTAATTCCATGATAATCCTCCACCCTTTATCTTATGAAAACCAAATGTGAATGGTGACCATTGATCTTTTCTCCCTCAATCTATTTAAACAAGCCTCTCCTCCATGGCCAAACTAACTATTGAATTTATCAAATATCCATGTTAATGAGATAATAAATCAATGAATATATGAGCTTCCATGCTATCATTCTAGTCTTGAATCCAAATAATCCATGTAATCCAAGTTTCTTCATCAAGACAATAACATGCTCCCAAATCTGAGTCTATGATAAAAAAATCTTCATCCATGAATCTTTTAGTCTTTTTATTGTTTGAATATTGGTTTGGAGTAATTAGCTTTTGGGATCTAATGCTAATATGAAGGCCTCATTTCCATTTGCATTTTATTCCTAAATGGATCTAGATCTTAATTATGGATTGACATTTTGAGTATTTTTATATAATTTCATAGTCAAAATTCCATAACTGAAAACTTCATCTACAAATGCTTTCCCATAAGACAAGATTCTTTCCTTCCAAGGCAAAACCCTAAGAAATCACTCCTCAAGTGTAGAATTAGTATAATTGTGAGTTTTAACAATGTGAAAATGAATGCTCCCCTCATTGAATTTAAGTGAAGATGATATTTAAAGATAAATATTGACCCTAAACCATTAGGTCTCAAACTCGGTTGGCTAGGCCAACTTAGTTCTATAATGTGTATTGAATCCCTAACAATATCAACTTGGCCAACATAGTTTACAAATGAATAAAAAGGATGTTTTCTTAGTTAAGGGCTATTTTTTAAGGAGAATTACTTAGATAAGTGGGTAAATGGGTTTTAATTTCTTAGTAATTTTGATAAAAGTGACTTGTAATGGTTTTAGGTAATGGTATAGGGACCAATAATATTGTGAAACACCAAAGGTTTGCCCACCAATTTCCTAGTACACCCTTTAAGGCATGTACTTAGAGATATTGAATCCCAATAGGTTCATGAAAGAGATAAATATTCATTAAATGATAAAGTTTAAAAATATTGTGTGTATATAATACGATATGTTTACGTTTTTTTCTTATATTTTATTTTTGAAAATATTTGAGTATTTTATCTTGCTATTGTCTTATTTGTTTGATAATTTTAATATGCCCCATTGTTTATAGCCCTTGTTTCTTTGTTTTCCTCTTTTACATTTTAATATGTCATTATTGGTTGTATGAACATTTGAATATGTCATGCTTTTTTGTGTGTGGACATTTGACTAAGTCATGTCCCTTTGATTGTGTGGAATTTGAATATGCCCCTAATTTGTGGTGTCCTTGGACCATTTTATTTTGATTTGATTTGATTTGATTGGGCCGTTTACATGTGTGCTTGATTTATTTTTTATATTTTATTTCTAATTTCTATACATTTCCATGATATATATCATACATCTTAGGCCTTGATGTGTGTAGACACTGAAATTGTGTCTACTCCCTTAGTCGACTCCCCCTTGGTCCCTTTCTAACTTCTAACCATCCTTAACCCACCTATGTCTTATTAATTTAAAATAATTATCTATTTTTAATTAATAATTCCCTCTCTCCTTGACACCTCACCCCACCTTGGATACCTCTCCTTGGATCCCTTCATCACCACATGCCAAGTATTAATTGCTTAACCCCCATTTCATTCCTCCCACTCATCCTCTCATCCTCATTTAACCCGCCTTCGATCATTTTCCCATGACTATCTGACCTCGACAGAAGGAAGAACGGGCGAAAGGCTATTTTTAGCCCTTTTTCCTATTCCTTGGCCGCCAACGTCAGTCAGTAGTTGGCTGACGTTGGTGGTATTGCCAGCGTCGGTTGCCTTTAAAATTGCATTTTTGCATCTGGAATGTGGATCCACCAATCTTTCAATCCACCAATCTTGAATATTTTTCCATCCTTCCAATCAGCCAGCTTTCCAGTCTTCTGACCTCTCTCACTCTCTCTCTCCCAAACACATAGCAAGCATCACAGGGTACAGGTACTCTACATCAGTCACTCCACCTTGCAGGAAGTCTTCTACACCAGCAACATCAACAACAAGTTTTCTACACCAGCAACATCAGCAACCAGTCTGCTACACTCTTTTTGTAGCAAGCCACAACTAAGTATTTCTTTTGTGTTTTCATTATGTTTTCTAGTTACTGCTTCTAAGTAATATCACCACCCAGACCTAACTATCAACCAAACCAGACCCGAATCCTTATCCTCCCTTTTCACCCCAATCCTTTGTTTGGTCCCTCTTTTAGACCATACTTTCTACCCTGTAAACCCTGCACAGACCCCCAAACAGGCTCTCATACACCTCAAGCCATCTTGTTGACTACAAATAGATCATAAAACTCATCCAGACCCTATCCAAGACCATTGCCCCAACCGACGCCGGCCACCAGGCCCATTGCCCCGACTGACGCCGGCCACCAGTCCCATTGCCCCTACCAACATCGATAGACTAACCGACGTCGGTGACCTTGACCTACCAACATCGGTAGACTAACTGATGCCAGTGATTGTGGAAGTTAGATAGAAAACTATATGTAAGCTTTATCTTTATTTCTTTTGTTTAGTCTTTCACCATTTCTTTCCTTTATCAGACATTATTTTTATCAACTAGTGGACTGTCATCCCTCAAGGAAGTCTTTGCACTTCTGGGATCAAGCTTTTGCTTGGTAGCCCACAATCTATCTATCTAATGCCTTCTTTGTTTAAGTCTCTTTGTTCTGTAGGTGTCATCCTCCATAGCCAAAGAGGAGTCCCTACAATGTCTAAATAACGGTGCGCAAACTTCATTTGGGTACGTACAAACCCTTGACCATTTATCTTAGTTTCTTATTCCTTTTGAATGTGAAAGCGAAAAACTTGTTGGAAACATTCTGGCATGCCCGATGGGACCCTAGGGATTCTCCTTGGGTTCATACTTTTTTCTTCTAAACATACTTTTCATATAGGTTCATTAGGTCTCTCCTTGCATCTCTCTTCTTCTATCTCTTCTGAAAAGACACCATCAGCAAAGTTAAAAAGAATCCTTCTTTTTCTTTCTTTCTTACATCTTAGAGTAGTAAAATTCATACTCTTCAACCTTTTCTCCACTTGTCTGCATCCGAACACACATTTCTATTTGGGCTTAAAATCTTTTACATTTCATTTTTGCTTGCTTGCATTTTTAGCTCTCACATCTAGTAATTAAAAATTCATCATGAATAAAGTGTAGGGCACTTATGTTACACATCCAAACCACTTGCACAAATCAAAAATCTAAACATACTTGAGATAAGGCCCGACTAGGATTTCATCACCTAGCGGATACCTTACCTGTCCCGGCAATCCCACTTGGACTTCACTACCAAGGGGAAAGCCCACTCTGTTCTCTGGTAGAGGATAATCTCTAGGGGAAGTATATACTGGCTAAGCAAGACCAGCTTATCACTGGGCTCGTGAAGTGAGGGGAGCTTGCTCCTTAGCACCAGGCCAAGTACGAAACCTAACACAGACACTTGAGCACCAAAACTAACCTGAAACCATCTTTAGACTACTTCTTCTAAGACCTATTCTACAAGCCAACTTTCCAAACACACTCTAAGGCCTAAGCCAACATGATTCTAAAAGTTTATTCTTAGGATTTAATGTTTAGGGTCTGTCTGTCTTCATCTTCTTTTTTGTCTTTATCTAGTTTTTTGAGCTAGTGAGGACGTTTGCTTCTTTTTTTCCAAAAACTTTCAATTTTTTTAAGTTTTTGGAAAACACAGTAACGGACATTGGTTTTACCACCGATGTCGGCACCTTTCTTCACCGGCATCAGTTATCTGACCAAAATCAGCAATCTATTTCACCGACATCAGTTTTTCAACTGACGTCGGTCACTGTCCAAAATTTTTTTTCTTCCAAAATAGCAAGCTTAAAAGCTAACTTTCTTGTTGTCCAGCATCCATTCTTAATTTCTAAAACTTGACCCCTCTTGCCTTGAATGGTTTTGACACGCAGTCAAACCAAGACTTTTGTCGACCACGTGAGGCAACAACTGCTTCCACCTTTGCCTTCCATAACTAGTCCTTTAATGGAGTATCATTCAGAGACTAAATGAACTCCTATCTGACCAATCCCGGCCCAACCATCTGTTGTCCCTGAAGGGGACCAAAACTTTGAAAGTTTCTTTGACCTCAATGTCAAGGACCTTCAACATTATCTCATGAGAAGCCAAATGCGAGACTCTTCAGGCAACCCAATTTATGGGATGCCAACCTCGTTAACTGAAGTGGCAATGATATCGACAGTGTCCACTACCCAACCCATGACCACTTTGGCCTTTGCTTTGACCATTAACCAGACCATAACTAATCCTCAAAGTTTGGCTTCTCCTTTTATCTTTGGGCCCACTTCCATTGGGGTTTCGGCCCCCCATCAACCACAGACTATTCAACCAAGTTCTACCCCTTTCCAAAATCTAGTTGTCTCCATCTCGCCTACTCTTACCCCTATCAACACAAGAGTAACTACCTACCCTTCAACCAGTGCTACCACCCCTCAACCACCTTTGGCAGCCCCTATTCAATTTGTGCCCTCTAATTCCATGGCACAACCACCCTTGGCTTCCACATCTATCCTAATGACTAGTTATCAATATGTTGCGCCTATACAAGCGCAACCGACTACGTCATACACCTCTTCTAGCACCTTCCAAGCACCTTACAACCTAAGGGGTGCCCCATCTACCAATCCATTAGCCGATCTTGTCAAGATATTGATGGACAAAATGTCTAATCTTGAGGATTCCATTTTTGGTTCAAGCAATGTCCTTTCATACGACCAAATTTGTAATGAACCCATCCATCCCTCTGTCCCAATCTGACCGTATCCCAGTCAGTGGGAACTTCCTAAGTTTAATCGCTTCTAGAGTAAGGAAGACCCACAACAACATCTACGAGCATTCAGACATGCTTGTTATCATATAGCCCATGATGATGCGTTATTGCTACGCATGTTCCCCATGTCGCTTTCTGGCCCTGCCCTTGATTGGTATAGCTCTCTCACCATTCACTCTCTTTTTTCATTCACTCAACTTGACCAATTATTCCTTGACCATTTTTTGATCAATATAACCAACAAGGTCTCCATTATAGACCTCTACTCTATCAGGCAGTTTGATGATGAATCCATAGCCAATTTTGTCTCTCGTTGGAGAGGCTTAATCAACCAACTCTCCTTCCCTTTACCTCAACTCGAGCTCATTGAGCTCTTCTCTTGAGCATGTGCCATGCACATCTCATCCACCTTGTGGGTTCAAACATTCTACACTTTTGATGAAGCTTTCACCATAGCTTGAAATCTTGAACTCCGTGCTATTGAAGAAAATAGGGTCAAATTGCGTAATACCAACGCAAAAACCAATGACCCTTCTTCTTCCAGACCTTCTTCTTCTACCAATTCCAAGCCTAAAGGAGTGGCCAACACTGTGGTCATTAGATCACCATCTTCAACAACAACTGACCAATCCCAACCTTCAACATCTCAAAGTATCACAAAACAATTCCAACAACGGTACATACAACGTCAATACACTTCAATTGGAGAGTCATACGCTTCTGTGTTGGAAAAAATCATTGAGCAGGAGGTTCTCAATCTCCATCCAATCCGACCACCTCAATTTGACTCCTCAAAAGCTCTCCCTACATGGTATAGGGAGAATGACTTCTATCACTATCACTGTGTCTAAGGCCATGACATCAACAACTGCCAAACCTTCAAAAATATTGTCTAAGACATGATAGATAAGGGGGATCTTGTTTTGGACAACCTGAACATGCCACCCAATCAAAATATGGACATCTTCAAACAACCCTTTCCTAACCATCCTCCTAGCCAAAACAATGTCTAGACCATGGCTGATAGCTCCCAAGAGCATGAATATGCATGGTCAACATGGTCTCGCCTCTTGTCCCTGACCAACCTCCTCCATAGATAAAAGAGCTTTCTTCTCTTATTCGTCCATCACAGGTAGAAGAATATTCTTCTCCTATTAGTCCTCCATCAACCTCTCTTATATTGGAGGATTCCTTGACCATAATGATTCCATTAGCCCCTCCTCCATCCTCCCTACTACCAATGGAGGACCCTACCTTGCCTACTCCTTAACCACAAGTAGAAGGCACGATCATCCCTATTTTCTACCCTCTTGAGGAGCCACATTCTCCAATTCCTTCTCCACCAAGAGAAGAACCTATCTTTTTGCCCACTTCGACCAAGGAAGACCCAGTGATGGTTTTCTCTTGCCTCTTGCCTGAGATCGCTACATCTCATTCACCTCCATCCACATCTGAACCCAAACCCACGTAGGTGTCCACCATGCCAAAAGAGATTAAATCTCTTGGTATTCACCCCATATCTAATCTTGCCTTGCACAATAGTGGCCCTCAAACCAAACAAAATAAGGCCACTAAACCACAATGGAGAACTCCTCCCCCACCTTCATCATTGCCCTCTATTTTGGGCCCACATCCATCCACCTTAATAGGAGTGCTTCCTACTCCCACACCTCATAGAGGAAAATTTCCTCCATTATCTCCTTTACCCATTAAACATATATTTCCTCCAAAATGACCAATGCCTCCTACACCTCCAAAACAAAAGTCATCAATCCCTACTGTGACCAAACACGCAGACCCATTGGTGGGTTCTTATGCCTTGCTATTACAACAATTGTTGCAGTCTTTTCGCATCAGTCTTCCACCTCTTAAACCATACCGATCTCTCAGACCAAAACTTCCCTAGTTCGATGGCACTAAAGTTTGTGCATATCATCACACGCTAGGACATGACACTGAGCATTATTGTGCCCTCAAGGTTGTCATTCGCCAATGCTTGGAGAAAGACACCCTTCTTGACCATATTATCAACAAAACTTCAACATCATCCCATGCTTCCCATACCTCCTCACCTTCACACTCATCAACTCTTGGATCAAGGCCATCTTGGTTTGACACCACTAAATTTTGTCACTATCATCCCACACCGGGACATGACACTGAGCGTTGTTGCGCTCTTAAAGCTGTCATTCATCAACACCAAAAAAAGGATACCCTTCTCATCAAGGATCCTCTTGACTACCCCTTTGCCAAATCTTTGACACCATCACATACCTATCAAACATTATCACCTAAATCGAGATCTCCACACAAGACTATGTTCCCTCCACCACCTTTAACCCCCTTATTTGAAATCAACACAGTCAACGTGACCACCAGCCCACCAACCCAAAAGGATAAAGGGAAAAGACATGTTTCTATCCCTTGGACATCCCCATCTATCAAGCCTTCACCACAACCAAAACCCAATATTACTATCTTGGGCACATCTCGACCAACATCTTTGAAGATAATCCCTGACTCCGTGGTGAAACAACCTCACCACACGACCCCTGTGAAGATGTCTTTGTATGATCTCATTCAAAGCTCTCCACAGCATCATCAAACCTTTATCAAAACCTTGCAATCAATGGAGGTCCAACCTGATGACCCCCAACCATTGGCCCCTTTAATCAAATCATTACTAACCCTTACCTCTATTACCATCAATGATTTTTAGATTCCTGCCTCCAATCTAGTAGATCAGGATCTCACCCTCTCAAACTAAATCTGCCAGACATTCTCCCTATCACATAAATAACTGGGGGAATTTGACTCTATCCTAACTATCAACCTTGACCAAACATCAACTGACCACATATAAATCAACTGACCTTAACCAAATATCAACCAAGCATCGACCAAACCTCAACCAATCATTGACCAAGCCTCAACCAGACATCAACTAAGCCTCAACCAAGTCTCGACCAGACATCGACCAGACATCGACCAGACATCAACCAAGCCTCAACCAAACCTTGACCAAACATCAACCAACAAAAAAATGACCAATCATCAACCAAGCATTGATTGGCCTTGACCAAACATCAACCAACCTTTTAATCATGATCTCAACCAGTCTTCGACCAAGTCTCAACTGACCCCGACCAAGCCTCAACCAAACCTTGACCAAACATCAACCAACCTTTTAATCATGACATTCAACCAATCATTGACCAAATATCAATCAACCAAGCCTTGACCAAGCCTCGACCAAATATCACCAAGCATCAACCAAACATCATCTTAACATCCAAGCCTTGCCAAGCCTCAACCAAGCATTTACCAACATTGACCAAATATCAACTGACCTCGACCAATCATCAACCAAACATCAACCAACTTCATGTCCAACATCGACCAAACCTTGACCAAACATCAACCAACTTCATGTCCAACATCAACCAAACCTCGACCAAATATCAATCGACCCAACCTTAACCAAACATTCAACCGGCCATTGACCAATCATTGACCAAACCTTGACCAAATATCAATTGACCAAACCTCGACCAGTCTTGACCAAACATCGACCAAACATCAACCAACTTCATGTCCAACATCGACCAAACAAAAACCAACCATTGACCATGCATCAACCAACTTCTTAATCATCTTTAACATGTGACCAATTTGGAAAGAAGTAAACAAGCTAAGTTTGCTCCAAATTGGCTTGGACCTTACATCATAACGCACAAGCATGGACAAGGGACTTATCAAAACCTGAGCCTCTTAATGCCTTGCATCTGTGACCATTCTACTATTAGTCGAGTACTCATTCACTTGACATTTAACTTGAGCTCATCCCTTGAGCAATCCCCATCCTCTTAATCCTCATTCCTTTCAACCCTATTCCCCTAAAACAAATCCTATGTAACCCTTTTATAAAGTATGGATGCTTTGTATTAATAAAAGGGAGCCCTTAAACTTCTATAGTCTTGTCCATGACTCAAAATTCTGTCAAAAATAAATTTGGATGTCAAAATATCAAAAGGTCATAAAACTATAATGTAGACTGCTCCCTCGAAGGATAGTTACATAATTGCTATATTTACTAGACTGCTCCCTTAAAGGACAGCTAGGCCAAGACATATCAAAAGCACATAAAGAAAAAATATAGACCACTCCCTTGAAGGATGGCTATGCCTAAACTATTACTACAAATAGCACTCTCTTAGAAGCTTCCCGCATCGATCAGCTTCACAAATGACCACATAACAAAATGACATCCCCTCGCAGACTTCCCGCATTGATCAGTCTGCTCAAAAAAAAAGTCATGGACTTGACTTGTAGTCATCTCAGGGTCTCCTATAAAAAGGGGGAAAGTTATCCCTACTACAAGGGTTACCCTCTCCTCACATCTCACATCACCTACTCAAGGGACTTCAAGCTCATTTTAATGTCAAAATGATTCAATTACTTATCTAACACAACCAGTGGCCAACGACATAATGCATAAACGGGGCTTTTGGATCTAACAACCCTTGCCTATGCTATCATTATGGTCTGTGTCAATGAAAGAGCACAATGCCTTTTCACTTCCTATTCACTTTGGTCACATTCAACCAAACCAAACCAACCAAACCTTTTTCAGACCACAAAATGTTCTCATAACCTATTCACACTAGTTTCTATGGAAACCAATACACATGGAAACTATCGACCACCCAATTTATGTCAATCATAAACCATTACTTACTGAGGCATAAACAGACTCAATTCATTTTTAGCATACATCCATCACTAATATGGAAACTCGCTAGGGATGAAAGACCACAACCAATGTTATAGAATACACCATCACACAATATGGAAAAGGTTGTAACATCATCTTACCTTCATCATCAACCTTTTTGACCCCTCGTCTGAACTACATTGGTCTGAGGCCCTTCAAACAGGGGCTATGTAGGCAGCACTCAGATGACATGATGTCTTCTAGGGTTAGCTCAGCCACATCCATTTGTTCATCTATCTAATGGACAAACCATCTTACCTTTTAAACCATGACTTTACCTCATCCAACCTCATCCATAGCCGACCCTCTTCCTCCCTTTTTTGGGAAAACTACATCGGCTTGAGGCCCTAACAATAGGGGCTATGTAGGTAGCACTCAGTTGACATGGGGTCTTCTGAGGTTAACTCGACCATTCCTTCATCTGTCCATTCATTCGACCAACTATCTATCTCAGACTCGACTCGACCAACGACCTTGGAGATTGCACCTATCTCCTTTGACCACGACCACTTCCAAGACAACATTGCCTTGGTTGTTTTTACATGTATGCTACCTCACGAATGGTTAGCAAAATTGTTTACACCATGTTTTGACCCTCACAAGTATAGGATCGTGAGCAAGTTGATCCCCACTACTTGTGACATTTTTGTGTTTCCAGGAGCACTTCCTGAGCCCATGATACCTGGAACACGATGACCATTGGAGCTATAACTTAGATCAAATAACTCAATCAGCTATGACTAAATGCTAGGGCCCAGTTATTTTTATTTTGGCACTCCTTGACCTTGACCTGCGATAATTTGACCTGACCATCTTGTGAAGTGGTATGCGCGTAATCCCAACTTTTGCAGCATTCACAGCCCATCTTCACCATATCCATCCACTATCTATCAAATCGACACCTGATCTTAGGTCCCCTTCCCTCGACTCCCACTTTGAGGGGGAACATCTCATCCCATACCTAGGGTAGCTCGCTCCTATTTTTGTCTTACAGTTCATTAAGAATAACCAACAAGACAAAAAGGGGCAAATGTAGACACTAAAATCATGTCTACTCCCTTGGTCGACTCCCCCTTGGTCCCTTTCTAAATTCTAACCATCCCTAACCCACCTATGTCTTATTAATTTAAAATAATTATCTATTTTGAATTAATAATTCCCTCTCTCTCTCCTTGACACCTCACCCCAACTTGGATACCTCTCCTTGGATCCCTTCATCACCCCATGCCAAGTATTAATTTCTTAACCCCCATTTCATTCCTCCCACTCATCCTCTCATCCTCATTTAACTCACCTTCGATCATTTTCCCACGACCAGCTGACCTCGACAGAAGGAAGAATGGGTGAAAGGCTATTTTTAGCCTTTTTTCCTATTCCTTGGCCACCGACGTCGGTCAATAGTCGGCTGACATCGGTGGTATTGCCAGCATCAGTTGCCTTTAAAACTGCATTTCTACGTCTGGAATGCGGATCCACCAATCTTTCAATTTGATAATCTTGAATCTTTTTCCATCCTTCCAATTAGCCAGCTTTTCAGTCTTTCGACCTCTCTCACTATCTCTCTCCCAAACACACAGCAAGCATCACAAGGTATAGGTACTCTGCATCAGTCACTCCACCTTGCAGGAAGTCTTCTACACTAGCAGCATCAGCAATAGGTTTTCTACACTAGCAGCATTAGCAATAGGTTTTCTACACCAGCAGCATCAACAACCAGTCTGCTACACTCTTTCTACAGCAAGCCACAACTAAGTATTTCTTCTGTGTTTTCATTATGTTTTCTAGTTACTACTTCTAAGTAATATCACCACCCAAACTTGGCTATCAACTAGACCAGACCCGAATCCTTATCCTCCCTTTTCATCCCAATCCTTTGTCTGGTCCCTCTTTCAGACCATACTTTCTGCCCTGTAAACCCTGCACAGACCCCCAAACAGACTCTCAGACACCTCAAGCCATCTTGTTGACCACAAAAAAATCATAAAACTCATCCAGACCCTGTCCAAGACCATTGCCCTGACCGATGCCGGCCACTAGGCCCATTGCCCCTATCGACATCGACAGACTAACCGACATCGGTGACCCTGACCTACCGACATCGGCAGACTAACCGACGCCAGTGAATGTGGAAGATAGAAAGTAGAATACAGGTAAGCTTTATCTTTATTTCTTTTGTTTAGTCTTTCACCATTTCTTTCCTTTATCAGACATTATTTTTATCAACTAGTGGACTATCATCCCTCGAGGAAGTCTTTGCACTTCTGGGATCAAGCTTTTGCTTGGCAGCCCACAATCTATCTATCTAACACCTTCTTTGTTTAAGTCTCTTTCTTCTGCAGGTGTCATCCTCCACAACCAAAGAGGAGTCCCTACAATGTCTGGATAATGGTGCACAAACTTCATCCGGGTACATACAAACCCTTGACCATTTATCTTAGTTTCTTATTCCTTTTGAATGTGAAAGCGAAAAACTTGTTAGAAACAATGTGATCACATTTTTCACACTTCAATGATATATCTACCTAGACATGTTTCTCCTATATTATAAATGATTCATTCATAGTTTACATGGTTATCTTATATTTTTCACACTTCAAAATGGGGGTATATTAGTGGGGGAATGTTATAGAGGCATGGATTCCAAATTCTTCACATATTCATATTTTAATGAGGGCATGTTTTAGAAACATGTTATCCACATTTGTCATAGTTTTAGATATATAGTGGGGGCATGTTTTGGAAACATGTTCTCCATAATCATACCAGTTCTCAATTTTAGATTATAGTGGAGGCATTTTATGGAAACATGTTCTCCACACATAGTTTACAAATTGGCCAAATCGCCCAATTATATAATTCAAATACATATTTGTGGTATAATTATATACATTGGTACCATTTTTATACCTAGGTTTCAGCATGAGAAATATATAAGCTATAAATGCTATGCAAAGATCAACTAAATTGAAAAATTAAATAAGATTTAGGATTTAAAACACTTCTATGGACTTTAGTTCACTAGGTTGTACTATTATAGACTATATTAAGCTAATCTAATGTAGTAGTTGGTTTTATTTATTTATGGTTAAGGTGATTAAATTTATTAATCTTACCAAGTTTATAAGTTGGACTTGATTACATCATCCAACCTCACTATATTTATAGTGTGAGTTGAATTTATTCACCCATGCTCATCAATTTATACATATGATTGGGCTACATGGTTGAGCTAATCTCAATTGTTGGGTGGAAACTCACATTTTTATCCAAGGTTGGGGGAATGTGTTCTCCAATATTTCTAAATTTATGCACTTTATAGATTTATATTTATCATAATCTTAGATCTAATAATTATTAATGATACATGTTTTCAAATCAAGTTGACAAAAGGCAAGGTGGTTGTATTGATATACATGTGTATTCCTAAACCTTACTCTTTCAATTTCAATCATTTAAATGCTTTCAATTTTAGATTATATGAACTAATTTTACACTATAACATGCTCTTGGTTGGAATTCAGTCACCAAAAAAACACTCAAGTTGGGATAATGTAAAGGAAAGGTGTTTTTTATATACACCTATGTACACATTTATTCTCATTTAAACAAACAATTTCATTACTATATTAAAGTTGGGGGGGGTGTAGACAATATTTCTAAGTTATATAGCACCTTAGTCTTGTATACTTGAAAAATATGGATCTTGGCTATTCCTCTCAGTTCTAGACCTTTCCTACTACTAAAAGTATCATGTCTACTATCTCTCTATGCTCATTGATTATCTATTAGTATGACCAATGTTATTCTAATGGCCTAGGCATTCTATCATGTTCAGAATGTTATAAACCTGCTTATCATTTATATCTATAAGTTTTAGGACCTTAAATTGCTTTCTAGATTCCTAGACATTTTCATCCCAATTAGACACCTATGTCAATACAAGTGTCCTATTCCAATTCAAGTTGTCAAGTACCCTATATCATCAAATTTTTAAATGAAATGCATACCTATGGTCAACCTAAGTGATTTTATGTAGATATTTCTCACCTACTTCCTACCTCTTATAAGGAAAAATAGAAAAAATAGTCAATCAAGCATTCAAGTGAGTAAATATTCCTTATTTTATCCTATTTCCTTATCCATCATAGGAACAACACATCTATAGCTTTAAATTGCTAAAGGATCATGCCATGAGTCATATTTACCAAGTTACAAGTTAGGTCACTCTTGTACTTGATTTCTACATATTACACCCTTGTGCACACACATTCTAAAACATTAGGTATAATTATATCAATTTGAGGCTCTCTTCAAAGTAGTGGCTATGTAGGAAACACCCATTGATAGAGGGGTCCTTGAGGTTAGCTTAACACCATGATCTAACTAACCCATTTTTCCCAAGGTCACTATGAAGATGAAGAGTTAATTTTTTTATGATTAAACAAGATAGACAGTCCATGAGACATAATTAAATACATTAGTGTGAAGGTCACATAGAACCAAAAACATTCCAAGTTATTACATTTAGATATAGTTGGTATTCTATATTAGATACCTACATGAGACTTAGAAACATTTCCATAACCATCTTAGGTTGATGAAAGTGTTGGAGATCACAAATTTTAAAATTTTAGAATCTGATGACTAATCAAGAATCCATATTAGATCTATTTCTAACATATTCCATGTCAGATCAGATTATAACCACAAACACATTTTAATCCAACTAAGTACCATTATTTTACATTTATTGCAATATCAATAACTAGTTTTACTTACTAATTTAAACATATATCTATATCTAAATACAAAATAATGTTTATCTATGTTTTTAATTAATTTTCCTTATATAGAGATAGTTTATCACCCTTGTGTCCTAGGCTATCTCTATCCCATTTAACCTTAGAATCCTTAATCTATATTTTAGGGTAAAACAACTAACATGTGCTCTGACATGGCACACACTCTAAAAGTAACATATAACATGGTAAAAATATCTAAAGGAAAAGCTTTCGCATGCTCATAATATGCTAAGGATGTTGTACAAATACTAAAAATCCTATAGTATGAACAATCATATTATGAATGTGTGTAAAGGTGTAAAAACATAGTGAGAGTACCTTGATATTTTGCTAATATATGTAAGTTATGAGGAATGGACATGTCTATGTGAATCCATAAATGGCCTTAGGAGAATAGTGTAGACTGGTACAACTACACTCAGATCACTATCCATTTATTAATGAGAAATGACACCCATCACATCTTCAATAAACTCTTGAAACTAAATTTGATGTTACTAAAGTTTATACCACTTACCTTAATTAATGCATTTTTAGGGTTTGAACATTAATAAAAACTAATATGTGCCTTTGTAGGTACATTTTTTGTTGACTTCACTAATTTGATACTTTGGCACTCATTGCAAGTATTTAGGATCCAAGTCTAAAAGATGTTAAGTTTCTACTAGCTCAAGCAAAAGTGAAAATCATGGCTTAAGGAGAAAATATATAAGTATTGTACCATATAAAGAATAAAGTCATTCTCTCCCATTGCATGTATTATGGTGAAAGCACCATAACACATAGGCTAAACCTTGGACTATGAGGACTCTTATAATATTCAGTCTATTAGGAATAAAACAAAAATTAATGTAGAACAATTTCACATAATCACAATAACAAGGGCTATGAATAAAAATATATAAATAATAGAAATAAAAATTCATAACAAGAAGATAATATTTAACATGGTTCACCCAATGTGGGATAAATTCATCAAAAAACACTTTCTCATATCTTATTATAAGCCAAGAAGAGTACAATCCACTCTTAGATCAATCTTCTCATAATTACAATGCACAAATATTTTAATGTACATTATTTGAAATACATTGTAATGTGGAAATAGGATTCAAATCATAACAATCTCCCACTTTGAGACTAATTTCCTATGAGCAAGCTTCTCAACCCTTCACTATCATCTGTGAAGGCCAACCAAAATTGAACATCGATTAAGTTTCTCCTTTGTGACCACCTTGGTCATCATGTCTTCAAGATTTTGATTGGTATGAATCTTCTCCACCTTCAACTTCCCTTCCTCCAAAGTTATCCTGATGAAATGATACCTCAACTATATATGCTTCATCCCAGAGTGGAAAGCAGAGTTCTTTGATAAGTGTATATCACTCTGAATATCACTATATAACTTCCCTTCCTCTTGCTTATGCCCAAACTCTTCAAGAAATTGATGTAACCAAATCATCTCTTTACTTGCCTCTATGACAACATACTTAGCCTCTGTGGTTGATAAAGCCACAAGTTTATGTAGTCATGAAATCCATCTCATCATTGTGTCACTATAGTAAATACTTATCCTCTGATGTTACTCCTAATGTCTAAATATCCAACCATGTCTAAATCTACATAACCATGTAAAGTGGTGTCCAATCCATTATAGCTTAAAACTATCCCCATGCTCCCTCTCAAGAATTGAAGGATCTACTTCACTTCCTATCAATGCTCTCTACTTGGATCACTCATGGAACTACTTACTTCTCCCACTACATGTGAAATATGTGGCCTAGTGCATACCATGGCATACATCAAGCTACCAACTATTGATGAGTAAGGTACACAAGATATTTGGATCCTCTACTTCTCTATCTTGGGACACTTCTCCTTTGATAACTTGAAATAGCCTACCAAAGGAGTCCCAACTAGTTTAACATCCTACATACTAAACCTTTCTAATAACTTTTTAATGTACTCTTATTGAGATAAATTCAACTTTTGTTCCTTCCTATCTCGAGTTATTCTCATACTAAGGATATGTTTTTCTGCCCCTAAATCCTTCATAGTAAAGGAATTACTAAGTTTTTCCTTGAGTACCTTTATTTATTGCATGTTCTTACCTACAACCAACATGTCATCCACATATAGACATAGAATAATGTAACTACCATCATCAAACTTCTTTATATATAAGAATAATGTAACTACCATCATCAAACTTTTTGATATATATGCAATGGTCTGAATGACACCTGGAGTGTTCCTATTCCATAATAAAACTATCAAATTTATTATATCACTATTATGGAGCTTATTTCAAGCCATACAAGCTCTTATTCAGTTTTCACACCATGTTATCCTTCCCTATGACCTCATATCCCTATGGTTACTCCATATATAAGTCCTCCTCCAAATCACCATGGAGGAATGTATTCTTCACATCCATTTTCTCTAAGTGCAAGTCTTCCACTATCACTATCCCAAGAATAGTTCTAATATAAGTCATATTCACCACTAGAGAAAATATCTCATCAAAATCAATTCCCTTCTTCTGTGTAAACCCATTTACCACCAATCATGTCTTATAAATTTTCTTTGCTCTATCATCCTCTTTAATTATGTACACCCACTTGTTATGTAATACTCTCTTACCTTCAGGTGGGTTTACCAAATCCCAAGTTTGATTTTTCATGAGAGACCGATGCTCCTCATCCATTGATTTCTCCCACTTTTTCTTGACATCTCCTTGCCTTATTCAAATCACTCTAGCTCTCCATTTTTAGTGAGTAATAAATAATTAATATATGGAGAAAAATGTTCAAGTTCCCTTCTTACCCTAGAATACCTTCTCACCTCAGGTGTTTGGGATTCCTATTGAGTAGGTGCCTAAAATAGTTGCTTGGACACTTTACCATCCACAATGTCTTCCAATACTATTTACTCTTTTATGGAATTCTCTTTTTGATCCTAAAACTACTGTTTACACATGAATTTTTTATTAAACACTACATCCTTAGATTGAAATATTTTATTGTCCTTAAGACTACAAATCTAGAAACCAAAGTCATCCTCACCATAACCAATAAAGGTGCATTTTTTAGACTTAGAGTATAACTTGGTCCTATCATATTTATCAATATGAACAAAAGATTCATATCTAAATACTCTTATAAAGGAATAATCAACATTTTTACTAGACCAAGCTTCCTCAAGTATGCCCCCATCCAAAAAAGATGAAGGTCCTCTATGCATCAGATACACAACCATGTTTATTGCTTCTACCCAAAACTGAAGGCGCAATCTTGCATGCAACCTCATACTCCTAGAATATTCCATGATAGTCATGCTCATCCTCTTTGACACTCCATTTTACTATGGATTTATTAGAACTATCCCCTTTCTATGAATTCAAGTCCTAGAATAATAATAAAAAAATTCATTATTGCAATATTCCCCACCAGTATCTAACCTGAGACATTTTAACTTGAGACCTATTTTATTCTCAACCAAGGCTTTCCATCTTTTAAATCTATCAAAAACATCATATTTTATCCTAATACCATACACCAAAAGTTTCCTATTTGCATCATTAATAAAAGTGAAATAATAAGATGACCCACCAATAAAAGATACTTGAGTTGGCCCCCATACATCTGAATGAACCAACTCCAACTTACTCTCCCTTTTCATAGGTCCAACCTTGAGAAACTTTACCCTTTTCTATTTTTTGTACACACAGTCTTCACATAAATCTAAATCAAACCCTTTAATTTTAGGCAACCTATCCTTAAAAAATTTCATTCCCTTTTGGCTCATGTGATCAAACCTATTATGCCACAAAGTTACATATACATCTGTAGTAACTAAATTACAATAGTTAGCACTACTTGATAAATACAAGGTACTAACCTTCTTACTTCTTGTTACCACAAGAGCACCCTTGGTCACCTTCCAAGAATATGCTATAAAATTTACCATACAAACTTCACTGCCTAGTTGCGTTATGGATACCAAATTCCATATCAACTTGGGCACATGCCTAACATCCTTCAGTAGCTAAGTGTTCCCATTATGCATCTTGACATGAACACTTCCTTTTAATATTATGTTTTAAGGCTCATCATTACCAAGATAAACATGCCCAAAATCCCCTTGAACTTAATCAATAAAATAATGCCTATATGATGTAGCACGAAAAGAGGCCCTTGAATGTAAAACCCAAGACTCAACAATATTATTTATAGAGAAAATTAATGCATATTGAAAAAAAAAATTATTTCCATATTCACCTCCTTGGTGTCTTCCTAATTTTTATTCTTTTTCTGAAGAGGCTAACAATCCTTCTTCGCATGCCCAAGCTTTCCACAGTGCCAACATGCCATCCTGCTCTTTGATTTTGACCTTCCTTGACCATTTGAATTTTCATGCTTTCTTTTTCCTCTATAATTTTGTCTCCCTCTACTCTCCACTACCAAATCATGACATGAAGTAAAAGTCTCCCCAAATATTTTCTATCACATTTCCTTACTAAGGATTACTCCTATGACATCCTCAAACTTCAACTTGGCATTTTTAGAGACCGAGTCACTCATAGCCATTACTAAGCTATTACAACTCTTTGGTAAGGAACACAAAATAAGTAGAGCCCTGAATTCATCATTAAAGTCAATTTTTACAAAGTTTAACATGAAACCATATTAAATTCATTTAAATGATCATCAATTGAACCATTTTTAGACATCTCCATATTAAATAACTTTTTAATTAAAAATATTTTATTAGAAGTAGTGGGTTTCTCATATAAATTCCATAACACATTCATGAAACCTTCCATGGTCTTCTCCTATGATATATTAAACATGATCAAAGATGCAAGGCATAATCGAATGGCCCCAAGTGCTTTCCTATCAAGTAACTCTAAATCCTCATATGTCGTACCAACTAGTTGCTTTAATTTTCCTCCTAGTAGAGCATTGAGGTCCTTCTAATAGAGGTAATCCTCCATCTAAATCTTCCATAGACCAAACTTTTACATGTTGAACTTTTCAACCTTTGATATATTATCACCAGCCATAGCTCCCACTTAAACTAATAATCCTTCCTATGATTTAATACTTTAACAAACACAACCTAAAGATTTGATACCAGTTGTTAGGAATAAAATAAAAATGAATGCATAATAATTTCATAGAATCAAAACAATAAGAGCTATGAATAGAGGTATATAAAGAACAAAAATAAAAATGCACAATAATGAAATATTTAATGTGGTTCACCTAATGTTGGATACATATACCAAGAAACACCTAATAAGATCTTATTACAAGCCAACAAGAGTATAATCCTCTCTTAGATCAGTCTTCTCATAATTACAATGCACAAATATTGCTTGAAACTACGCTCAATAAACTCTCTTGAATTCACACTTGAATTCACACACTCTATTTACCTTCTCAAACTCTATCAATCTCGATGTATCACCTATGTCAATCTATAATACATCAATAGGTAATCGACATAGTGGTTTTACAAAATAATGGGTACCAAAAAAAACCATGGGCCAAGTTAACCCATAATGGTTCTCCATTAGTCATATGTGATGACACCACACATATACAAGTATAGATAAACCACATATCTATACTCCATAAATAAGGGGGTCTATTACATTTTAATGTATAGTATTTTAAATACATTGTAATGTGGAAATAGGCTCCACACATAACATAATCTAAAGATAAAACTAGACATTATCACCTGCCATGAACTCATGAGTTATGTGATGTGTGGTGTACGTCATAATGCTATTTGTAATTTTGTTGTTCATGTGAGAGCATAAGTTGAATTTGTTAGTGAACATGATAGATGTACTATTAAAAATATGAACTTTTTCCACTTCCATCATTTCTACATGTGACTACATATTAGATGGCATGTTGTATGATATGTATTGAGGTGTTGCTAACTAAATTTAAGATATGTCTAAAATGGACTGTGACCCATATAAATATATTAGTTTTAAGAATGTTGGATGTAAATAACATTGTCATATTTATTACATTGATGCACATTTTTTATTGTAAATATGTAAATTAACATTTAAGTTAAAATAATGCACTTGAGACTACTCCTTTACACACTTAGCTATGGACCTAGTTTAGGTCACTTTTGATCACTTTCAACCACCTTACATGTAGAGGACTCATTTTTATAAGATAATTGATGACATTAGAATGAACCTATCCATCATGCTATTAGTCTTAACCATCATTCAATCCATGCTAGACCCTTATCACCATTTTTTGTCCCCATTGGACAATAATTCCCTATTGGACAAGAGTATACCACTCGGTTATTCAATCCCCCTCTCTTTTCCTCCCACCAAATAATGACTAATTTAACAAATTCAAAGTTATGGAAAGGTTGGCCTATGTCCCTAATAATCCCTATTCAAATAAATTTTAGAGATATGCGTATATAAACACATTTCAAATCAGTTTTCACATAGGAGACTTCCACATTGAGATAAAAGTCTACAGTTCTCCCAATTATAATTACATACAATGCTAGTATCCCAGAGCTAAACTTTGAATATATCTCCAAGGTCATAAGTCACAATTAAGGAACTTAATCACATTAGGATTTCACCAACATCTAACACTTTTCACCAAGTATTCAAACACTACCATAGCATGGGAGAACTACATGAAATTTGATCCCTCCTCAAAGTATTGGTATATAGATAATGTCCAATATATAGAGTGTTGAGGTCAAGACCAACTTCAACCACTAACCCATTTTTATCCCATTGATTTACATTAGCCTTCACATGTCAAGGATCTAGAGGTTTGAAGGAAATATAGTCATATAATGGTTGTTATAGTTGATCTAAAGCTCTTAAATGAAACACATAGTGTACAAATGAACCCATAAATCTTAGAGCTTCACTATTTTTTTACATAGACAACACCATAAAAAATAAGAGTGACCCCATCTCCAATTAAACCTAGGTTACTATTGTCTACGGCTCATTTCATATGTAGATTGAGTTTCATAGTCACCATCTCCAACCACCACACTAGTTTTAGCTTTTGATTCCTCTTGCAATGCCGATTTCTAACTAATTCTTAGTTTTTCGATTGCACATTTCTTATCTAGTAAGTTTCTATATTTAAAAATTTTAATTAGTAAATGCTTCATATTTACAATATTATTATTCCAAATTTTACATAATAGTTTTTCACTTAGATTAATCTACATATATACAAATTTTCCCAAATTTGATAAAACATATTGGTGAACCCATTTTATTTATCAAATATTTCAAGCCCTATCCTTATCCATACGGTTTGCTTCCAACATTTTATCCTTATAGGCTTTTAAATTTAATTATAATTTCCTTATCATATTGGAGAATTTACTAGTATCTGTATGTCTCTCTTTTCTTATTCTCATTTTAATCTTTGGGAAATTTTATATGGATAAAATAGAATCTATTCCTCTTCTTAACCCTCAAGGTTGTGATAGCTACTTTAACTCTAACTAGGTCCATGTTATCACTATCCTAAGAGGTAAGGTAACCAACCTATCCCTCTTTTATCCACTCCACCTCTCACATCTCCTCTTGATGGTATATGTATGCATGTTCAATCTGAAGTACCTAGAGTTTGTTCTGTTGAATCTTTCAATGATAAAATAATCATTATGGAAAATTTAATAGAAGAGTTACAAAATAAAAATCAATTATTAGTGAAAAGATAACATCATTGGAAAATAATATGACACATGCAAAAAATCTAGAGTATGCTAGTGTCAATCATGTATATGCATATTCATCTAAAAATGTTATGCCTAACAAGAATGCATATCAAAATGGGAAGTTACAATAGAATAAATATATACTAATTAATTCAATAACTATGAAAATGGTTAATAAGAGTTAAAGTGAGATTTTAAGGGTAATTATTAGAAATAATTTGATCAAACCACCTCCTTTACATCCTATAATGAGATTAAAATACTATTGTGCATATCATAGAATGCAAGGACATCATACAAATCATTATTTATCTTTGAAGAAGGAAAATAAATATAATTGAAAATGGTGATCCTATAATTTATAGCTCAATAAAGCAACCCACAATAGAATAAGTACAGGTAGAACAAGTGACAAAATCATAATTAGTACAAAAATGGTTACCAAAGGACAAATCAGATTAAGAAAAAGTTAAAAATGCATAATTAGAGCAAGAAAAGGTTTAAAGGTACAATTAGAGAAATAAAAGGTTCATAAGGCACAATTAGAACAAGAAAAGACTCAACAAGATAAACTAGAGCAAGAAAGAGTACAAAAGACACAAAATATAAAAGAGAAATTACAAAGGGAACAATTTGAAAAGAAAATGTTACAACAAGAAAAAGTGAAGTTACTACAAGACAAGTTGAAAAATCAATTTTAAGATAAGAAAATCAGCATTTTTAAAAGAGGTATTTTACCAAAAGAGTTTCCAAAAAAAGAAATCCCTACAAATGTCAATGATAAAAGTATGGTTTCAAAGGAGTCAACTAGAAAGAGTCATAATTCCTAGAGCCTTTGATTCTTAATCTCCTCATTGATGGCAAGCAATGCACCAATGTTATGATTAATAAAACTATTAAAATTAATGTTTGTATCATGACACTCTTAAAATTTATTTGATGTGATAATGAAAATATGAATATGATTACTTTATCTAAATATTTTATTGGATCCATTGAATTATCTTGTATATTCAGGACAAAAACATGTTCAATGGTATTTCATGTATGATATAGTTTTTCCCAATATAAATTTGATATAGGAAGATCATGAATGATATAAATGGTGGAATAATGGGTATATATACTACCCATGTCACATTTGAGTATGAAAGTTCAAAAATTACAATTTCAAGAGAAAATAACATTTTTTCAAAGCAAATCATCAAACAAAAATAATGTCTTCATTTAGTACATGCATAGATACAAGTAATGGCATAATAGTAAAGGCAAAGGACACAATACATATTGTAAATTAGAAATTAGAAAGGTCAATACCAAAATATGAGACAACTTCATCAAAGTTATCTTAGAATAAAATTTTTGGTAAATATAGCATCAATAAAGAGAAAGAGGCACAATATATCAACCCCTACATCTCAGACAAGCATGGATAACAATTATAATAGTGGTAATCATTCTACAAAGGGAAATTAATACTCAAGTTTAAAATTTTGGTTTAATTCAGTCACAACATTATAACCTTTTCTATTCATGCAAGGTTACCATTCCTATTTTATAAATAGGGCCTATTTATTGTGAGCCCATTGCAAGAATCATTGGTTAGTATATCTCTTTCACTTTGTACTTCTACTTTACATATATATGTAAAAATAAAATATTATTCCAGAAAATACCAAAAATCAGGACCTATGCATGGTTATATGTAATTTTTCATACATAAATTCATTTGTGTATAATTATTCAATACCTATTTAGACTATTTTATATAATATATACTTCACCAGTGTACATGAGTGACTACAAATTACATAGAACACTAGTTTTAGACACAGCTATAGGTGATATAACTATTGCACATTCATAAATTGCAATCAGATAACAACACCCTATTATACAAGAATGACCTAATCTAATGTCCTTTACCCTATTTTTATCCCAATAAGCTTATATTATCACTACTCAATTCCATACCACACATAGGCTTTATTTATCTTATATATTCATTAGCTAGCTCATTGGGGGCATACTATGCACATGTTTTATCCTTCTTTAGCTACATTATCTTATTCATATCTCAATTATTTACATGAAATTACATATTTTTATAGTGATCACTCACTAAAATATTGATATAATACTGATTATCTCAATTACTAAATCTACTCATGTTATAAATTAGCTCTTGTTGATCAATCACATATTATCATGTATGTTTTTCATGTTGTTTTACTGGCTTTGTGGTTTGTATGCACACTCTCTTTGCCATTGAGGACATTTGAATATGTATTTTTTATGTGGATATAAGCCTTCATTATCTACTTATATACATGTAAGGACATTTGAATATGTCTTTTTCTGTGTATTCTATGTGTATGTGTAAATTTGAACATGTCCTTCTATGTGGCTATAAGTTTTCATTGCTTGTTTCTATTCATGTAAGGGAATTTTAACATGTCCTTGTGTGTTAGTTTTTAAAGGGAGTGAAATTTGAACATCCCTTGTATGTGGCCCATTGGAATTATATTGGATGTTTTGGGTGTTTTTCATGTACTCTTAGATTGTGTGCATCATGGACATGACACATTACTTTATTTTTTGCTCAGATTTTATTTCCATGATGGACATAATGCATCTCCCAACCCTTCAAATGCCATGATTAATATCATGAATTCCTCCTTAAGTATTTATATTTAGTGTTACATACTTATTTTGATCACCTATCTATGTGCCTAAATGCTAACACCTATCTAGACACTCTTGCTATGAATATTTTTTATGACATTCATCTCACATTAATAATATGATTAGTTTATCTATATGATGATGCCATGCTTATCCATGTTATCACTATTACTTAGATTTACATCTTTATGTCATAACAATCTATCACATAGATTTTTATTTTGAGTTAAGTTATTATACAGGCTCAATAACTCACCTCAAAAGAGAAGGCATTCACATAGTCCTATCTTATAGATTAGACCTCCCAGAATAACATATAGATAAAATTTGTCAGTTATCACACAACTAACATTGTTTTAGTCTTAGAAAAGGCACAAAAACTGATTTTGGATAGGGGAATCCCATTGGACAAGATAACACCACTCTCTTATCCTTCTCACAACTATTTTTAGAATGACTAAAAATAGGAATTTATATAATTTATTAGAATCTCAGTTTACCCAAGATAGTACTCAATAGTTTTATAGTCTCAGTTTCTAGAATTACTCAATATTATCTTAGATTTTCTTAGTTTAGGGGAATCATGTGTGACAAGTTATTATAGGTTAACATATAATATTTATTTAGAATAATTATTGTTATTACTCAGTTTCAAAATCTATATATCCTAGATATTAGTCTAGGAGCATGTGTGTGGCACATAGATTCCTTGTTACTCAAATTTTACACCAGTTTCAAAGATGGAATGGAAAATCCATGTCATTCTCCACACTGTATACATTATACCTACATTATAATAAATTGTTTGCACTAATTTTGTGCTAATTTTATACTATAATTGAACCTTATTCCATATGTAAAAATTTCACTATTTACATAGTTTTTCACTAGACCAATCTATTGGGATTCATACAAAGATTCAAAATTACTTCATTACTCTAGGTATGTGATGATGGAGTCAAGCATGCTTTTGATTTCCTAAACACACTTTCTTATGGATGAGTATTGGGGCATGCACAGTCTAATCAAATATATTTAATGTGAATGAAATATTCAAGGGTCCTATCCTCTATAGTCACTAGGTTTACACTAGGAAAAAATAACGGTTCATGTACCTAATCAAGTGTAATTATTCCTTATCTTTCTCTAGTTCTTTTTATTTTGTTTTTTATATTCATCTTAAGTAAAGATCGCTATTACATATGTTTCATTGTAGGTTTCTGTGCATCATAGTTTGATGTTATGGCCTAAATTTAGGACTACATTTCATAGGTAAGTTCAAGTATGCATTTTTTAGTTTACTCTAGTACTTTCACTTTTACTATATTACTAGAATAAAAGTGGGGGGGGGGGGGGGAGGGGGAATCTTGACACATAAATTAACATTTAAGGTAAAAAAATGCACTTGTAACTACTCTTTTACACACTTAGCTCTGGACCTATCCTAGGGTTCTTTTGATCACCATTGACCACCTTATGCATAGAAGACTCACTCTTATAAACTAATTGATGATCCCATAATTCACCTATCCATCATAAAAACAACCTCAACCATAATTCAATCCCTACTAGACCCTTATCATAATTGTTTGTCCCTTGTTATGTATATAGGGATATGATATATTAGTGTATATGGTTTGATGTAGACGTCAACATGTGGCACACATCCCCCTTAGTTAGTTATATGGGTCTAATATATTAGGATAATTGAGTAACTTGTGGAATTAGTGCATTGGGTAATGGTCGGCCTATATTGGGATGAGGAGGTTACCCATCCATTTTTAGTTAGATAGAGGTTTATATAAAGGAGATGTTTATCATTATAAAATAAATCAAGTAAGAATTGAGTCTTTTATTATAAGAAGATATTGAAGGTTGTCTCCTTGAAGAGATATTATGGAGTTATTATTTCCTAAAGGAATATTAAATGGTGTTTCCCTACCTTAAGGGTATTCTATTTATCCATATATTGAATATTTGATCATCTTGGCCCACCAATATCTATTGTGTTTTATTGATAAACATTATATTCTACATTATTTCTATATATTATAAGTGTGGACCATAACAAGTGGCATTAGAGCTTTGATTTGGTCAATTTGTATGTGGTGAAACCCTAATTTTATGAAATTGTTAATATATTTTAATAGGTTATGAATTTATGAACAATTATTTTAACTGGAGACGAATAATATTTTAATGAAGTCACAGTAAAAAAAATGAGCCTTTATGATTAGTTGAGGGATTTGTTAATATTTTAGGGTTTGTACTAATTTCATCATATCAAAAAATATATAAGGAATTTGTTTGTGAAAAATTTAATGGTACTACATTAACATAAAAGAGAAACACAATCAAAATTTCATAATTTTTTGAATTTATTTTAGTGATTTATTGCAATTTTATGATTTTTTCTATATTCGCTCTATAGGCTGAAATTTATGGAATGTTTTCACAAAATTTTTACTAAAGTTACACTATCGTAAAGGGAAGATAAATTAAAATTTTGGGACTATTTTGATTATTTTTTAATGATTTATTGACATTTTAGGGTATTTTATTAACCCTAATTTTTTTAATGGATCATGAAGTTGCAATTATTTTTAGGGGAGGATGATATTGATGCTAGAAAATGGTGGATCCTTTTTAAGGAAAATAATACTCAATTTTTTTTGTGGAAAAAAAGTTTATCTCTTTCTTTGTCTAGGCCTACACAACATTGGTTTAAATAGTTGAGCTTCACATAAAGGTATTCTTCATAGGAAGAAATGGAACATGTCTTCCTAGATCAATGGGATATAAAAGAAAAAGAGGATGAAGAAGAGGAAGAAAATAATGATGGTGATGAAAAAGAGAATGGAGATGATAAAGAATAAAAATTAGTGGAATAAAATAATGATAATGAGGAAGAACATGCAAGTGATGATGAAGAAGAAGAAATTGAGCATAATGATAATGAGGAGAGAATAGATGGTGCAAAAGGAGAGGTAGAGGATATCAAAGAAGAAGAAGAAGAAGAATTGGATGATAAGAGTTAAAATAATTTAAATCCAAATAAATTTGAGTCAATTTTTTAATTTCATGGATGAATTCAAAATAAGAATGTTATTGTGTCCACAAACCCTAGAGTTCAAATAATTTGGCTCCAAAGAAATCTGAGTCAAGTTTTTAATTTCATGGATGCATTTAAAATAAGAAGGTTATTGTGTCCATAAACCTTACCAGTAAGTATAAATTCATCAAAATGAATGTGGCCAATCATCTACATGTTCAAGCAAAGAATATCAAGGAGGTTCAAGTAGATGGTAAGAATATTGTAATGTTTGAAGATTTGAAGCTCATTATGGAAAATATGTTTTGCATTCAGATTTTTATACTTTGGATATGGTTGATGTGGATATGTTTTTTAGATATACATGGTTAGAGACTTTGGTAATAATCAATATTAATGTTCATAAAAAGTTCATGAAGTTTTGGTATAGGAAAAAGGTCACTTTACAAGATATCATAGTTGGAAAGGTACAAAGAATAATCAAGATAGATCATGAAGATGTGATTAAAGTAGGTAAAAAAGATCATGTGAAATATTTAGATGAAGACATAGGTGATGAAATAATACAAGAAAATAAAAACACTTCATCTACTCAAGAGACAAAGGAACCACCAAAACAAATTTGGAAGATGTAGAAGAAAAGGTTGATAATGTCAAAGTATCAAAAAAAATTGAGATATTTATAGACACCCACATCATAATAAGAGGAAAAAATCATGGATCCATGTGAGGGAGTGTTATAATAATGGGCACTTTGTCTATACAATAAATCATAGTTATAATAACTATGACTATGCATAGAAGCCATGGCAGAACTACTATGGCTAGGTATGGAATCAGAATAGTGAAATGGAATATGGTACATGTAATTAAAGGAGGAATAATTATTTATGGACACCAAGGTAGTATAGTTATGTTCATGAATGGAATCATAGTATCACATTGTAATTTGGAAACAAGGTTGGAAAGTTACAACCTACTAAGATCACATACGAGTTGCTGGATGATCGATCTTAGAGACAAGTGTGAAATAATTCTAAACACAATCATTATTTAGTTTCTTCTTATGTTTCAGGGATGAAACATGTCAAGGAGGGAAAAAATGTTATGTATCTAGGGATATGATATATTAATTTATATGGGTTGATGGAGATGTTGACATGTGAAACACATCCCATTTAATTAGGTATATAACCTTTTAATTAGTCAAAAATGTGGACCATAATATCCAAATATTATAAGTGTGGACCATAACATACCCATTAGTTAGTTATATGGGGATGTTATGATCCACACTTAGCTCTAGAACTATCCTAGCATCCTTTTTATATATCTAGACATGTGGATCAACTTGTGGCTAGTATAACTTTTTAATTAGTCATATGACAATTTTTGTATCTTCATACTGGTAGTAATGTTTTCCTATGGAGTATCCATGGCCTTAGAAGAGTATATATAGGATTTAGTGTTTAGTATTAGAGAATCATATTATGAAATCTATTCTTAAAGCAAGGTTGTGAAAGTCTCCCCCTCAAGGTGGTTGAGTCATATATTTTTAGTATTCTTATTTTCCATCAATATTTAGTGTGGATTTTCTCCTTTCTATTCTTATTATTGTCATATCATGTTGTTTCTTTTCTCTTGATATTTATATTTACATCATTATTGTGAATTTACTTTATCCATCTAAATAATTTCATTACAAGTGGTATCAAACCTTCAATTTGGGCAATATTTTGTTGCTAAATGTTTTTGGTCAAGATCATTTTATGTTCAGTGTTGTGGAAAGATTTAAAAAATATAAATTTTGATTTGGGTGAAAGTTAAAATTTTCATTAGTGTAGTATTATTTTAGATTTTTTACAAAAAAAGAGTTTAGTTATTTTTTACATATTGGTGTAATATAATAGCCATTGGAATCGTATAGATGAGGTAATCAAACAACATATATTTTTGTCAACCCTTTTTTTTGGGTTTTAGCCTTTTTAAGATTTTTTTTACCTTTGTGTGATATAATAGTCATGGGATTCATCTTAGTGAGATGATCACAACATTTTAATTATCTAGTAACCTTTATTTTGATCTTAAACCCCTAAAATATTTACATGGATGGTCTACACATTAGGATTTGAGGTTAGGGTTTTGAAACTCAAAAAAACATGCCTAGCAAAGAAGAGATGTAGTCTAAAATCACTGGTTCTTTCATTATAGGATTTTTGGTGATATATCATAAAATGAGTTAGATTGATTATAGTGTGAAAAACATATAGTATAAAATGAAAAATAAATGATATCTAGGTAAAATAAATTAACATTTGGATGAGATGATGTGTATATTTAGTCAATTATTTCTTCATAATAGAATCTACATAATAGCCTCAATTCACTAATGCAAAAATTAATAATAATGAATATTTTCTTCAAATATTTCCAAATACAAATATGTTGCAACCCCTGCACTTAGTTCCAATTTAGGTACTCAAAACATGATTCCCAAAGTAGACATGCGTAAGTTTGATGAATATGATTTGGTCACCTATATCAACCAAATGAAGTTTTTTTATTTACATTAGATCCCATGTGGATAAAAGGTCACAATGGCATCATTATTTTTAGACAATGATAAATTCATTTAGTATGGATGGTTGTTTATTTAATATAATAAGAATACTATCGGTGTTACTTGGTTAGATTTACTGAGGAATTATAAATACACTATCACAAGAGTGTGATGGAGAATTATTTCAACAAGCTATGAAAATTGCATCAAACAAGAGTGGATAGGGATTATATTGAAAAATTCCAAAGTCTATCCTTGTGGGTGGAGATGATCACAATTTATAATTTGAATGACCTATTTCTTAGGGGGCTTAAGGATCACATCCAATTTGAGTTACACATGTTTAATCCACTTACTATATCTAAATCTATTATCATGGCACACAAGGTAGAGAAAATATCTTTGGAAAATAAAATATAGACCTTCAAAAGTATAAAATATTGAATCACTCTAGCATCATCATTATGTAAACCTACTAGATTAAATCCTAAAAAAATTAATAGAAAAAGTCAAAAGTACTATGTTTTAACTATGATAATAAACATAGTCATGAACATAAATGTGTTGAAAATAAGTTCTACTACATTTAAGTATCTAATGATTAAGAAGAGGATGACGAATTATAATTATAAGGTGTTGATAAGGCAAATTAGGAGACAAAAAATACCCAACCAACTATTTATTTCCTCTTACTTTTAACTATTATCACCCCCAAAACCCTCAAGGTACTCGTTTTCATAAAAAATATAATGTGACAATATTGATTAAATCAAGAAGTACCCACAACTTACAAAACAATAAGTTGTTTTGTAACTTGAACTATTTTAGCTATTTAGATCCATAATTTCAAGTCATTATTGTATATGGTGATACAATAAATTGTATATGTAAATTTAATAATAATAAACTGACCATGAGAGACAAATTTTTATATTACCACATGTTTTCCATTCTCATGGGCAACATGGACATTGTGTTAGGAATCTAATGGTTCACTACCTTGGGAAATATTGAGTTGAATTTATAGGAGTTGTTCATTTTTTCATTAAAAAGGAAGGACATTTGAACTATGTGGTCTATGTAAAAAGGACTCATATTTGGTTAAATCTCATCATGTGCAACATATTATTAAAAATATAGTTGATGGGTTTATGTCACAGTGTTTTCATTATAAACACTATTAGAAAAGGTGGCTACACCACTAGATATACATTTAATTTTAGAGGGGAACTCATTAGTTTTTGAAGATAATCCATAAGAACTATCACCCAAAATGGGTCATGTTCATACCATTCAATTTGTACCAAGGATCCAACCACCCAACACCTAAAATTATAGGTACCCATACATATAAAAGAGTGAGATTGAGATGGTGATATAAGAAATGTTTGGGGCAAAAATTACCCAACCTAGGTGCATAAAAAGGATAATCCATGTAGTTGAAACATGAGGATAATATTTGATGGTGCATAAGAAGGATAATCTTTACCTCAAGCATTTCTTGTATCACCATCAATGAGCCATAAAGTATTTATATTATCACCCTCAATGAACCATCAAACATTTCTTAAGCTTCATTGATGGTACCTCAAGCATTTATCATATCTAACATAGCTCCATAAGGATAATATTTAATGATACATAAAAAGGATAATTTAGATTCATAGGCATCTCCAGTTAGCACTTATTCATTACATTAAGTAATTCCTTCATACAATCCAATGGGATATACCTATTTACATCCTCTTGATGAGATTCTTGGTTTGATGGAACCTCTTATTTCTATTTGAAGCTTTTGATGTGGTTGTGATATAACATTAACTATAACTTCTGATTCATTATTGATTATTTAGTTTGATCTTACATTTTTTATTGCATTGAAACTTGAAATTTTAAGTAGAACAAACATTTTAGACATACTTGAGATTTTTCATAGTCATACACTTAACTTCATGCTATTTAACTATGGCATAGTTCATCAAAGGATTTTAAATTATCAAACATAATTGAATCTTGAAGAGGAGGCAACAAGATTTTTGTAAAAATATCTTCGGTCTCATTATCAACTATTTGATTTGTAATTTTGGGAATAATAGTCTTATATCATCACATATATTCATTGATAATTTCATTAGACCCTTGTTTGATATTTAAAATATGATCATATGATAAATTTTCCCTAATATTGATTGAAAGGTGTGTAAAAAATAATTTTCCAAAGTATTAAAAACATTTACTAATTGAATAGGAATATCATAGAACCATATAAGAGAATATTTCTATAGATTTATTGGAAAATTCTTTGTCAACAATTTATCATTATCTTCATAATCTAGACAAACTGCATGAAAAACACATAAATGTTTTCTAGGATCATGATGCAAGGGCATCACTACCCCTTTGTAAATATTAGTAAATTTCATGTTTTGAAGTCAATATATTCATTAGGTGTCTTAAGTATAATTATTGTTGTTAGAGGGTTTAGTTAGTTAAGAACTTTCCTCAACTACTTGAGGAAGTTCCAAAAGTTAGTTATGATGTATTTTGAAATAAATAGTATTTTTTAACGTGAAGCAGGTCATGTCATTCAAGATAAGAGAAGAAATTGGAGGGCGAACATGAAAGAGAATATATTTGTAACCACAAAAATAAGTTAATGAAAATTATTATTGAAAATTAATAACTAATTCTCAGCCTTGGTCTACCTTGTTGCTCTATATTCTTGGAAATTGAATAATTATATGGAATGAAAATCTGTGCATGAGATAGTTTGGAAATAGAAATAATAAAAAAGAGTTCTGGTGTGAAGGAATGTTGTATCACTTAGTTGCATATATATATTATTTTAAGGTATGTGAGTTTATACTCTTGTCAATGTTCCTTATGTATTTTATAGTGTTTTTAAGGCATAATATTTCCATAGAACCAAGTAGCAGACTTGTAGTTGCTTATCATCCTCACATAGTTGATTTTGAATAAAGGAAAATGAAAGATAAATATGTCTATGAGACCTTCAGTGATTGGAATTCATCTGCATTATTTGATTAGATATTGTTAAGCTTTTATAAATATGGGCATCGTATGTTAATAAAATGGAATTCCAACATGTATCGAGGTAAAGAAGCTTTTCAGTTTTATTAATATTCTTACATGTGGAACAAGTGTAAGATTAGTTATAGATACCTTAGTGAATAAAATATATGCATGAAGAGGGTGTTGAAATAACTAATACCTGAGGCAAATCCTTGTAGTCTTTGAAAATTTGTATAACATCAAAGTTGAACAAATATAATCCTGCATGCTAAAATAAAATTAAACGAAAGGTATATCAGTAAGTAGATAATTATTTTTGGTTGGTGTGAATTTATTTTTGAGTATACTATCCACCCAAATGTTGAATAGATTAGTGACATTGGATACTTGGATATAATGTCTACCAACGAAATAAGTAGTCTTGTGATTTAATTTATGGTTCTCAGGTTGTGTGAATAGAGTCTGTGTATAAAGTAAGATTGAGTGTGTGCATGAGATATTGAAGAAATGGAATTGTATAACTAGTATTTAATCATAATAACATTTGAAATCTAGATGTGTTTTGAGGGAATGTAGGAGAGTTGAAAGATTAAAAGAACAAGGATTTTCTTGCATGGTTACTAACTTCTTAACCCTGTAGTATTGTATTATTGATTTAAACCAAAATTTTGCATTTGTATAGAATAAGGAACTTGTACAAGAAGGTATTTATAATTGTGTTAAATTTTATTTAGTGTTATTAAATGAATAACCAATGATAAGTCTAAAAGACATTTTATTGGTGCACGCAGTTAAGCAATTCCTCATAGAAAACATTGAGTTTATTAACCATTGTGTTCATGTATATAGAGTGAATAAAGTATAACAAAGAGAAGAGTGAGAGCATTAAGGAATAAAATATTACATAGAGGAGAGTGTTTTTAAAGAGGTTAAATATTCATGTGTAAAGATTGGAAACACAAAGTAAACACATTCAGATCCTTATATATTGTGGTCACCCTGTCAACAAGTTAAAAGCAGTATTTTTAAAAGTTAAGAATGAATCACACTTGGGATAGAGAAATGATCAGTAGAATAATGCATTCTAATATTAACAAAGGAAACCATAAGATCAGGTATGGAATATAGTGAGAGATAAGTCTTTATGAGAACAAATAAGCCATTGTCAAGAAAGTGAATCTTGAAACAAGACAAGAAAGAAAAATTTGTGTAACCTCTACATCAGAATACCATTACCTTCATAGAGAATAAATTTGGGAGCCAAAAATCCTACTAGAAATGGATAAGATACAATTTTGCGTGCCAAATGATTATGTAACAAAGAACATGAGTCCATGGAATAGATATCGTGAGAAATATATTGCTCAATGAGAACCAATTTGGCTTGTAATACAAGAATAGTTTACTCTAAGTAGTATTAGGAGATATAATTAGAGGAGTGTAAGTAGCATGGGTAACCATAGGCATGGATAATTGAGGGAAAAAAAGTGGTGATCCCATACCAAGAGATGGTGTTATTGAAGTAACTAAAGGTGTAGAAATTAGAATAGAATCAATGGTATAAGTGGTAAGATTGGAAGTAGGGGATTTGACAACTCAAAAAATAAATTCTTGTGGCATAGATGTGTCTAACCTTGCTTGATGTTCAAATTTTTATACAATAGTAAGGATAATGAAATTTTTTACCTTAGTTAGGTTATCTTGGAGACCTTGACAAAATTATGATGATTATTTTACTTGATCTTGATCTACACCATTAAGCTCATTAGGGTCAATAGAAGTTTCTTGTTCATTATCATAGTCTTATTCATTAATTTCATTATCAATTTGAATATGAACCTCATGTTTAGGAGTGCAAGGGATTTCAACAATAGTGTTTTACTAGAAAAAATTTCAACTTTCCATTGTATAAGAAATAAAAGGAAGTTGCATATGTGAAATAGGAATACCACTTAATCTAGAACTAAGCCTTAGAGGCATGCAATACAATGAATCAAATAATGTTAAGGCCTATGAATACAATATAATGTAAATTAAGTAATACTAATTTTTGTTGGGTGAATATTTTGTCGTCAACTAACTGATGACAAAATGGGTATATCAACCACAGCATAGGGAGATTTACACTATGAAAAGTGTGGGTTTACCAGATCTGGACGAGGTAAATCTCTCCTCTCATCAAGGGGAGGTTCCCTATAAATATTTATGTGCTAGATATATATATATATATATAATTAAGCAGAAAATAACACATGGGGTGGTATAACAACATCTACCTCTCTTTTTTCAGAGGTAATGTATAAAGAACAAAAGAGGGAAATCCTAGTCCTTAGCTAACAACATTCCTCTTCTTTCAGGAATGGTATCAAACGGGAAGCAAAAAATCACCTGAAGTAACAAAATCCATAAGAACACTCACGTAAGCATAAAGTCTTCCGTAGCTTCCTTCACCGATTTGAAACAAACGTAACCATAGAATGAAACGAAGCACACAGTCTCTGCCTAAAACTACAAAAGATAAAAGGATCACAAAGGTAAAAGTAGCCCAAAGTCTCTCTTCTACATTTTAGAAATGCCCTTAGATAATATTAACACATACACTTTGCTTATTAAATCAGACAAACAAGATATTACCAAGAACAAGGACATAAGAACTGTTTCTTAAATAACACAGATAACTTCAACACAAAGTCTGAAATAAACCTGCTTCTCATTCATTCAACAAAATATGATTTACAAGTTTGAGCACAAAGTCTCAAAAAAGTGTTTCAATTTCAGCAGATTTTTTGCTCTCAATTATCCAAGATCATTTTACAAATGAGGTCTCCACTATATATAGGGACAAAATCCTCAAAAACTAGAAAGTAATAAAATACAAAAATATCTTGGTCAAAGATGACTCATCTTTAACTTTGAGATAATTTTCCAAACTTTTTACATGTAATTACATAATACAAAATTACATGCACTTCTCACAAAACAAAAGTGCATAAGGAAAGAAGAAGAGAAAAAGGGAAACAACGTCAGTTCTTGCTGCCAGACTTCTTCAAATGAGCATCGTACATGGTAATGGATGTCTGAATTCCTATGCTATCTAACACAACTGTGTTCTTAGAGATGACTTTGGCTCTGATTAAAGCATCCTTCAATGTTGTGATGGCATTATCATGACCAGTTAACCTGGATTTTAGATTATCCAAAGTTAACTGAGTGTCTAGAATATTATCCACAGAAGACATTGAGAAGGATTTTTCTTCAAAATCTCTTTGAATCATCTCCTTGAAACTTTAGATCATTTCTCCTACTAAGAGGAATTGATTATCCTTGCAGGTTAGGTTGCAGGGCATTTCTTCTAGTTTATTGAGTAGGCCTATGTCACTCTTCTCACTAGCATCCTTGGAAGCTTTGAGATCCTCAATTAAATCCTTAAGTACCTAAATTCTGAAGATCAAAGACTCCTTGATCTTAACATAAGAGTCTTTGATGGAGATGATACCGATAGATATCATGGTGCTCTTCTTCAGGTCCTTCATCTCCCTCCATTTGCTAAGATCTTTTTCTAAACTATCAACCTCGTGAGAGATAAGAGAGACCAGGTCATCTAATTCTGCCCTCACCTTCCTTATCCTGTCTGTCTTCTCTACAACCTCCATAAGCAAGGAAACTCCCTGAGTATTCATTTTTTCAATATAATCCTCTAGGACTTTCCCCTTCAAGTAAGTCTTCTCTGCCTTTTGAATGATAGGGTCATCTACGAAGAAGGCCTCTGGATTTGCCACTTCAGGAGGAAGAGTGAACCTTCTTGTTACTGTCGTCAGCTGTTCTGTCTTGGCCTTGTAATAATATTTCATCTCCTTTTCTTGGTCAAATTTTTGGACCATGATGTCCATAGTAGACTGAAGATCGCTTTTCTCACCTTCGTGAGTAACTTTTCCAAGTTCAACACGATAGATGGAATAGCTGATCATTTCAAAACCCTCAAGGGTTGCATCTTGTGGAGGTTTGGAAATTTCTAGAAATTTATGTCCTTTTTCCTTGAATAATTTTGAGAGGATTCTTGGCCTTTTCAAAGCCTTAGCTTTCATCGGCACTATTTTTCCAAAGTCAAAGTCATCTGGAGAGACGGCTAACTTCTTTATTTTGGGTGTGAATGCTAACATCCAAGGTGTGAGAGAAGAAGTACCTGTCGTAGCCATGGTTCCCTCAGCTGGTGTTACTATAGCAGCTTCTACACTGCTAGTGGTGACAGTGGTTATAGTTGGAGTAATGGGTGAAATTGTACTGACCACCGATTCTAGCTCTTGTGTAGAACTCTTTGCCATATTGAAAGAAGGAGATGAAAAACTTGGAATGGATCTAGAGGAGCGAGGAGTACCGTCGGAAGCACCTTGGGGATTGCCAAATACAAATCTGGAAGGAGATGCGACTCTAGAGGAGGGAACACTGATAGGAGAGAGAGGAGAAGGGGAAGCCATAGGATATTGAGGTAGAGAAGGAGAAACACTCTTAAGTGGTTGTGCTTCTTTTTGTGAAGGCAGAGGTTCAGTGCTTGGCTGTCCTGATGGCCGGTCATTTGTCTCCATTATTTGAGCTACTTGTTCTTGAGAACTCTGTTCTACAACCCTTTTAGCCACTACTTTTGACTCCTCAGTAGTCTTTGGTTTCTTAGAAACAAATATGATTCTAGGGTTGTGAGGCCTAGAAGGGGAAAGAACATCACCTTTGTTCTTGGTTCTATTCTCTACTTTCTTCTTTATCTCTGCTTGGTACTCAGCCTCAGATCCCGTAATAAATTCTTTCAAGGTGATCCCTTTGGCTGTTAACCAATCATTGGTGTTAGCCAATATTGGTTCAAATCTTTTTCTCAGAGAAGTCAGTTCCTTCTGAGACCAATGAGTTGGAGGAAGAGGGGAGCCAACAACCTTTTCAGCTAGGTACTTGCTATTGATAATGTTCCCATCGTTGACCAGATTGGAGGGGATCTCTGCGAGCCCCAGATATTCAATTTGCTCTAGGGTCAGCCTGCAATAGTCCATCTTTCTGATTTCTTTGGCCATCCTCAGGTTGATCCAGATGTCCTCAATCATGGGCTCATGGAATTGAGTCTTTTGCCCGATTTTGTCCTTGACTCCCATGTAGTCAAATTTGTCTCTTCTCTTAAACTGTTTCAGGGTGACCATCTGTATCTCTATTTCCATGGCTTTGGCTCTGGTTGTTGTTGTAATAGAGTACCTGCCAATTTTGACTGGAAACTTGAAACCTAGCTTTTTTAGCTCCATTTGTCTAATATGCATGACAACCAGTTGTTGGCAAAGTTTCATTAGAACCAACTTGTCAGAAGGGAACTTGGGGAGCATATAGGGGTAGCCTTGGAAAAAGCCAACCCGAAGATAGCAGAAGGTGGGAAATTAGAGGAACATGCAATCGTAGTCATTGACAACTATCTAAGCCTCATCTGATACTCTTTCCAGCTAAAGCTAAGGGTCAAAGAGGCATAAAAATATGGCAAAGAAAGCATCATTCACCCTTTTGAAATGGCATGTTGATCCTTGTAAAGTCAGTTGGGGGTAATATGAGTAGACTGGGGTGGTCTTTCTATCCCCTTCAGTTGTTAGGCCTGGGAAGGTTCACATTGAAGCAGCTATATATACAAGGTACGAGGTCATATAGAACTTGGAAGAAGTTTGTAACTTGGTTAGTTGCTCATAGAGGGTATTACTAATCTGCTCCCCCCAAAAGATGACCTGCTTACTCTGGAGGATGATCTTAATGAATGGGTACATCCATTCATGGAACTATGAGGAAGATGGGAGGCCTCTCACTCTGCTAAGAAGGGTGATCAAGTCACTGACTTCTTTAATAAAATCACTCCTTAGAAAGTTTTTCAACCATCTGGATAGACTGGACCTGGGTGCCTTCAGCCACCTGTTGTTCATGACTTTCTTTGCCCTCTCAGGGTCTTTGTCGTATTTCTTTTGGGATTTTATGAAGTCGATCTTGGTTACTTAAGTAGCTGGAGGGCACATGAAGACTTTATCAATGAATTCGAGATCCATCTGAATTATCACATTAACACAGGCATCTGAGACTGACCTTGTCTCTTTGTTATAGAAGCAGGCACATTAGAGGATGAAATTGGTATGATGTGCTACCACTGGGAAAGCGGCAACCAAGAGGATGTTGCTTTTGATGATCCTCTTTATTTTGGTGCTTGGGTTTGTCACATTCGTTCGAGCCATGAAATCGGCCATATCTACGTGGCCAATTTCGGTATCTCAGATGTCATTGACATTAGAGGTGACTGAAGTGAGCGAGAAGATGCCCTGGTATTTGTACTTCATCATATTTTCCTTTTTGGGAGATGTTTTCGATATGGGAATTGGCTTTGGTTGAATAGGTGTTGACGAGCAAGAGTTATTTGAAAGTACTGTAGTTATGATCATGAAATTAAGGGAGAGTGGATGAATTAGGGAAAACACATTTTAAGTGATCATGGTCAATGGAGGTCACTTAAAAAGGCTGGGTCAAAAAAAAGGTAGAAAACAAGGAAGAAAGGGAAAGAAAAAGAAAGGATGAAAATCCTCTGGAGTTAGAAAAATCTGGAAGAGGAATGCACGGGCAATGAAAATCACTGCCCCTGCAAAATCAGCCTGCACAAGCGGCAAATTTTGCTGCCCTTATAGGTCAGGGGAAAGAAAGGTAGGGGTAGCAAAATTCACTGCCCCTGTAGTTTTGGGGATGCATTGGTAGGGGCAATTACTTTCACCACCCCTGCACATTGGGCATGCTTCGACGGTGAAATTCACTGTCGATGCATATCTAGCAAGGAGGATGCATGGGTGGCAAAAATCATCGCCCGTGCATGGATGAGTTAGCATGGGTAGCAAAATTTGCCACCAGCGAAGGTGAACGGAGGGGGCCGAGATGCACAGGTGGTGAAAATCATCACCCTTGTGGGCTTTCTAAGGAAAGCCACAGGTAATGGGGAGGGACGGTGATTATCGCCTCCAAAGGAGGTTAGAGAGGAAAACCATGGGCAAGGCAGAGGAAAGGAAGAAAAACAAAAATAAAAACACCTAAACAACAACCAAAATAAACTAGCAAAGCTAATAGAGGAAAAAGAAGCTAAGAAAGAGGAAGGAGAAGACAACAAAAACTAAAAACAAGACCTACTTGGAAAGTCGCACGCGCCACAAGCTTAAATCTACCAAAACACACTTCAACTAATCCACTGGGTCATCCGAACGTAAAAAGCAAGAGGAGAGGAGGAAGAATGAGAATAAATGAGCTCAAATCAGTTTATATGGGGTGAAAAATGCCCCCAACCACCCGCCATGTGCGGTAATAAATGCCATGCATAGAAACTGAGGCATGCATGGGCGGCAAAAATTGCCGCCCTTGCAGGGTCAGAATGTAGGGGCAGCAAAAATTGCCATCCTTGTAGGGAAAAATGCAAGGGAGGCAAAAATTGCCTCCATTGTAGGAAAAATGCAGGGGCGGAAAAAATTACTACCCTTACACCTTAAGGGCAAAATGCACTAGCGGCAAATTTTGCTGCTCATGCACAAAACATAGGAAAAAGGAAAGACTAACTCTGAAAGAGGCAGGCTTGGTCCCCTGGACACGTCAAGACTGTAACGACCTTTAATTTTTGAGGAAGACATGATTTATGATTATCGGAAGGTATAGTCAGACTAAGATGAGAACGAGAAGAACCCGTCTCAAAAACAAACTTAGAGAGACGAAAGACGAAATAGACAAGTTTCGTAGGGGGTTGTTCCAAAAATGGGTTAATCTAATTTTGGAAATAATAGCTGACTCCTATTAGGGAACTTCTATTAAAAAAATCAATTAATGGGAGTAGAAACCAGTCTCTAAGTGCCTTCATCCAAGCCATTGGGCTACAGAGTCAAGCTAAAAATGAAAGAAAAATAGACAAAACATAAAAACTTTACATATATACAAACAGACTTATCCAAACTTCAAAGATTGAATAGCTTTAGATGCTGCCCACTGTGAGGTAGTGCAAATGGCATTCCATCTTGGTACTCTAGCAAGAAACTAGCCTCACCATAGAGCTATCGAATGGTGAACGGGCCTCTCCACAGGGAGTCAAATTTGCCGTGCATCCCTTGTGGTTCTCACCTCTTGTCCTACAACAAGACTTGATCTCCAACTTGGAATTCGCAAACTTTAGCTTTTTTATCAAAGAGTGCCTTCACTCGGTTTTGATGCTCCTTAATCTGATCCACTACCATGGCTTGATGCTCATTCAGCTCGTTCAGACACATGATTCTTTTGTCGATTGAGCTTTCGAAGGTTGAGTCTTTGATTGCTTTAGTTAACTTGAGCATCGGTAGTTCAAGCGTGATGGGGATTTCTGCATTTAATCCATATAGAAGTTGAAAAGGTGACATACCTATAAACCTTTTAGGTGTTATTCTATCCACCCATAAAGCGTCATATAATGCTTTATGCCATGTTCTCTGATTGTCATCCACCAACTTCCTGATAATAGTGACCACATTTTTGTTACTCGATTCTACTTGGCCATTTCCTTGAGGGAAATAATTCGAAGTGTGGGATAAGGTAATCTCATAATAAAAACAAAATTGAGTAATTTCATATGATGAAAAATGAGCCGCATTATCTGTTACAATTTTTAGTGGGACCCCAAACTTGGAGATGATATTTTCTTTGCAAAAATTGCACACCACTTTAGACGTAGCATGCTTGGTTGGGATGGCCTCCACCCACTTAGTAAAATAATCCATTGCCATGAGGACATAATCATGTCTGACACTTGAAGATGGATTGACTACACCAATGAAGTCAATACCCCATTGCTAAAATGGTTCTTCAATCACTACCGGCTTGAGAGGCAAAGCAGGCAGCTTAGGCTTTCCAACGAATTGCTGACACAATTCACACCTACGCACCCATTTGTAGGCATCCTGAAATAGCGTTGGCCAATAATACCTTGCCCATAGAATTTTGTGCACTGTCACTGGTGCAAAAAAATGTCCTCCACAGGCCAGATTATGGAAAGACTCTAAGAGTTTTTCTTGTTGCGCATTATCAACACAACGAAGAAATGCCCCGTCTAGGTTTCTCTTATAAAGACCATTGTCCCAAAGAACATAACCAATTGCTTTTAACTTAACATTCCATTTCTCTTTAAAATAAAGATGAGTGGGACACTCACCATAAGTCAGAAAATGAGCAATGTCAGAATACCACTCATCAGTAGTTGCAACAAAGAGGACCATGGGCATGCCTTCAATCTCTACTTCTTCATTTTCTGCTTCATCTAGAATGTTGTTGGCGATCAATTGACAGAGACCCTTTCCCCGTACGAGCTTGGTAGGTTTGATGTCTAGATCAAACTCCTGAGTCTTGGTGATCCAGTTATCTCTCTTTGTACCGAACTCTTGCTGAGTCAAAATGGATTTTACTGTTGTGTTTGGTACGAGAACTTTGGTGTGAGAATTTAGGATATAAAACTTGAAATGCTTGACCGTTTTGACCACTGCGTATGCATGCTTCTCCATAAGGGAATATTTTAGCTCATGATCCTTAAGTGGACAACTCATGAAAGAGATAGGAGATTCTACACCTTCTAGATTTTGTTGGACCAAAATGGCTGATAGTGTATGCTCGGAGGCATAACTATATATTTTGAAACTTTTAGTATAATCTAGACAAACCAAGACTGGTGCACGAGCGATTGCTTCCTTAATTTATTTGAACGCTGATTTTCCCTCAGCAGTCCACCTAAATGTAGCATTGCCTTTCATCATGTTGACAATGTGACAGGTTTTCTCAGCAAACTCGAGAATGAACTTTCAAAGAAAATTCACCTTTCCAAAGAAGGAGTGAACTGCGTTCTTGATGGTAGGTAGAGTAAGTTCCTGGATGGACTTGACTCTCTCTGAATCAATTTTAATACCTTCATAGGACACAATGTGTTCGAGAAGTTTACCTTCAGTTACTCCAAAGATAGATTTCTTTGGGTTTAAAGAAATACCATTCTGACGACAGCGTTTCAATATTCTTTGCAAATGGTGAACATGATCAGAACGATGTTTTGAAAATACTGTCAGATCATCTAGGTATACTATAATGAATTTTCTCATCTTATCTTTGAAAGCGAGATCCATCACCCTTTGAAATGTGGTGCCTACATTTATCAGACCAAAAGGCATTCTTCGATAAGTGAATGTGCCCCAAGGTGTGGTGAATGTTTTCTTATGCTAATCTGCTCTTTTGACTTTGACCTGATTGTACCCTAAAAAACCGTCCAACATTGATAACATTTCTGAACCTGTTATCATCTGAAGAACTTGATCCATGATAGGAAGAGGGTAGTTATCTTTTAAAGATAACTGGTTTAAGTTTTTGCAATCCATGTTGAGTGATAGATTGAGAAAATTATTTGGGTGTCAAGCATTTTTTGTATCTCAGCTAAAATAGTACCTAAAATTTTTGGGTTATATTGCTTGGACTTTTGCTTATAAGGTACAAAGTTGGCCTTCAGAGAAATGTTGTGGTGAATGTCATTTAGTCTGAGTGATTTCAGATCATCATAGGAATAGGCCAATACATCTATATATTGACGAAGTAAACTAACAATCTTAAATCTCTCTTCAGGAGTGCAACATTTCCCAATGTTTACCATTTTAGGATCTTGCTTGGTTCCCAATTTTATCTGATCAAAATCTTAAGAGTAGTTCGAATCTATTCGTTGTTGTTTAATAAACTTGTCATAGTTATCAAACAACTTCTCTAAGGAAACCAGGCCTTTGAAAATCTTATTCCCCTTAAGCTGTAGGAAATCCTCCCCTTAAGTCAAATTGAGTTGTTCAAAACTATCCTTTTGCTCCAAGAAGGTGATGATCTGATCATCATTATTAAATACCTGCCAATGGCTAGCATTATCAGGTACACTTGGCTGAAAGACCAGCTTAATAGTGTACCTATCTCCCTTAAAGTCTGGGTGAGGGACTAAGAGAGTAATGGAGATAGCCAATGCATTCACCCAATCATTGAATTCCCTTGGAATGGCAGAGATGTTGAAAGTGTCAAAATTGTCAATCTGATCCCAGACTAGATTGTGATAGTGGTGTAACCTTTCATTTTTCATCTGATAGAGGTTCTTCACCTGGAAAAATACCAACTTAGCATCTCCTTTAGCATGAAGTAGCCTGATGCCTTTTTCTCTAGTAGCCTGTAATCCAAGCAATAGAGATTCGTACTCAGCCGTGTTTTTGGTATTGTTGAACTGCAATTTGTAAGACAAAGGAATAATGTCTCCTTGAGGAGATACCAACACAACCCCAGCTCCCAAACCATTAGAAGAGCAGCTGCCATCAAATTCTAAGGTCCATACCTCGTTAGACACTACTTTTTCTTTGAAAACTCCTTTGTTTGGGAGAAGAGGTTCTTCTATGTGTTCATTTTGATTTGTCAATTTTCCCGCTGTGTTAGCTGAACACAAACTCAAGTTATCACCCATAAGAATTTCATCAGATGCCCCATAGATCCCGTCCATAGATAGGAAGTAGTTGCCCATGCCTGAGGACTCAAATAAAATTTGAGCTTCCGGTGCCGATGATCGGATAACTACATATCTTGTTTCTTTTTCAGGAAGTAACTTCTTCATGACACTTTGAATTGCGATTCTTGCTTCTAATAAGTCCATACTTAGCTCACCTCTAACGTCTTTGCAAAAATTATGCCCAAGTAAGATGCTGGAACATCGGCCACTAAAACTGTCATTTTTATTCGCTTTCTTGGAAAGGCCACGAAAGCATATTGAGCGTCTTTTATTTGACCAAGGAGGGGAACTTGCTTATTTTCTATATAAAAACACCTCCCAAAATTTTTGGTCAGAGTTAGGCCAAGAGAATCCGCCACCTTTGTGGGCATGACATTATCTGAGGCTCCAGAGTCTATAATACAATTACTCAGTTTATAACCATTTATAAGCAGAGAAACGTAGAAAGGTTCTATTTTCCTAAGAGAAATAGGGGGAGTCACAACAAGATTGTTTTGGGCTGGTTTATATTTAGGAGGATCATGAATGGCCTTCAAAGAATCTTGTCCTATGGGGATGGCTTTTTTTTTACATATTCTGCTAACCTATCAAATTGTTCTAGGGTAGCCCTCAAATATTCAACTTCTATCATTTGAATTTTAGTCTTTCTAGCATGATCAATTATATCAAATAATTGAAAAGTACTTGAAACAGAGGAAGAGAGTCCATCATCTAGAATTTTAGTAGGTATGGCACTGGTTTAAGCAACAGAAGTGGAAGGTATCAGGTGGTTAAAGGTACTTACTTTTTTATGAATTACCTAATCTTTTGATTATAGAGGCAATGGAGTCCCATGTTTAGCGATGGAAATCGCTAGCCAGGGTTCTTCTTCTGCCTTTCCTTTGTCAGTTTATGAGGCTGACTAATTTTGAGATCTGGTGAAAACAACATAGGATCCATCCAAACCCTCCCCTTTACTTCCAGCTTTGTCCTGGTAATTCAGGAAACTGATATTCTAGTCGCTAGCTAATTCTTCTTCTTGCTCATCGAAGAAATTAGCATCTTTTTTTTGGTCCAAATGAGGTTGGAATGAATAGTCATGTTCAGCCTCTAGGTAACTGACTATTGAATTGGCAGGTGCTGCTTTAATGGCCAATTTCCCTGGAGGGGGAGGCAGGCAACTTGGTTACCCTTGGTTTTGGGTAGCATTACCCTGATACTGTTGATTCTGGAACATTCTCCTGGGCATATCCTGATAGGTAGGACAAATGTACCTTGGGCTATTTTTCTCTTCAAAGCTATTAGCTCATTTGTCAATTTCTGCACCATAGGATCTGTAGTGCCTGAAGAAGAATTTTTAGTAGATGAAGAAAATTTATTTTTACTAGGGTCTTTTCTGATCTTACCTGCCAAAATAAGATCATCTTCGATCTCAGTAGCCAAATTTTGAGCCAATGCTAAATTCATAGGGCCAACTCATCTCAACAGAAAACTTACTTCGGGAAGCTGTGAGTTGATAAAAAAGCACTTGAGATTTTTCGGTGTGGACTGAGCAACAGTTGGGATCTAGTTTCTCAACTTATTGAATTTAGCTATGAAATCCCTCATGGGTTCCTGGGATTCTTTTTTCATCTGTGTTAGCTAAGCTAACAAAGCATGTGCATCTTCAGCAGGTTTAAGCCTGGCCTCAAATTTGGATTTGAGCATATCCCAGTCAGTTATTGACGCGGCTTGCAGGTGATAAAACCAATCCACAGTAGCTCCTTGCAGGGTTTCCACAAAAAGTCTCACTGCTACATCTTCAAATTTGACACCAATTACAACACATGCTATGGAGAAAGCTATGACATGCTCGTCAAGATGAACCCTTTCGTCACCAAAAAATTTAGAAAACTTTTTCCTAGAACTATGAGGTAGTTCATGCAAAGGTGCAGTTAAATTAAGAGGACCAAAGGAATTGTCCCACGGACCTTGAGCCATTATGATAGGATGATTAAATGGTGGGATAACAAACCTTGGTGGAGTATTTATAGGTAAGGCATGATTAACAATAGAAAAAGAAGCTCTGCCTTGCATCGATGACCTGATAAGGTTAGGAGGAAAACTCCTAGACCGTTGCAAGAAAGGTGACAGAGGAAAGAGATCAAAGTTGCTCTGCTGTGCCAACTCAAACACAGGGTCAAAAACACCTTTGTCTCTTTGGCTTCTTGTGTAGCATGGAGTTGCCAGGTTTTAAATGAAAAAGGGACCAAAACTACTTCAAGTTGAAGCTTGAATCTTCAAAATGCACATTCCTAATCCCCAGCAGAGCCACCAAAAAATTGTTGGGTGAATATTTTGTCATCAACTAACTGATGACAAAATGGGTATATCAACCACAGCATAGGGAGATTTACATCATGAAAAGTGTGGGTTTACCAGATCTAGATAAGGTAAATCTCTCCTCTCATCAAGGGGAGGTTCCCTACAAATATTTATGCGCTATATATATATATATATATATATATATATATATATATATATATATATATATATATATAATTAAGCAAAAAATAACACATGGAGTGGTATAATAACATCTAGCTCTATTTTTTCAGAGGTAATGTATAAAGAACAAAAGAGAGAAATCTTATTCCTTAGCTAACAACATTCCTCTTCTTTAAGGAATGGTATCAAATGGGAATCAAAAAATCATCTGAAGTAACAAAATCCACAAAAACACTCACGTAAGCACAAAGTCTTCCATAGCTTCCTTCATCGATTTGGAACAAACATAACCATAGAATGAAATAAAGTAAAAAGTCTCCACTTGAAACTACAAAAGATAAAAGGATCGCAAAGGTAAAAGTAGCCCAAAGTCTCTCTTCTACCTTTTAGAAACAACCTTAGATAATATTAACACATCCACTTTGCTTATTAAATCAGACAAACAAGATATTACCAAGAACAAAGACATAAGAACTATTTCCTAAATAACACAGATAACTTCAACACAAAGTCTGAAATAAACCTGCTTCTCATTCATTCAACAAAATATGATTTACAAGTTTGAACACAAAGTCTCAAAAAAGTGTTTCAATTTCAGCAGAGTTTTTTCTCTCAATTATCCATGATCATTTTACAAATGAGGTCTCCACTATATATAGGGAGAAAATCCTCAAAAACTAAAAAGTAATAAAATACAAAAATATCTTGGTCAAAGATGACTCATCTTTGACTTTGAGATATTTTTCCAAACTTTTTATATGTAATTACATAATACAAAATTACATGTATTTTTCACAAAATAAAAGTGCATAAGAAAAGAAAAAGAGAAAAAGGGAAACAACTTTAGTTCTTGCTGCCAAACTTCTTCAAATGAGCATCATACATGGTAATGGATGCCTGAATTCCTATGCTATCTGGCACAATTGTGTTCTTGGAGATGAATCTAGCTCTGATTAAAGCATCCTTCAATGCTGTGATGGCCTTAGCATGACTAGTTAACCTAGATTTTAGATTATCCAAAGTTAACTGAGTGTCTAGAATATTATCCACAGAAGACATTGAGAAGGATTTTTCTTCAAAATCTCTTTGAATTATCTCCTTGAAACTTTGGATCATTTCTCCTGCTGAGAGGAACTGATTATCCTTGGAGGCTAGGTTGCAGGGCAGTTCTTCTAGTTTATTGAGCAGGGTTGTGTCACTCTTCTCACTAGCATCCCTAGAAGCTTTGAGATCCTTAATTAAATCCTTAAGTACCTGGATCCTGAAGATCAGAGACTCCTTGATCTCAACATAAGAGTCTTTGCTGGAGATGACACCGATAGATATCAAGGTGCTCTTCTTTAGGTCCTTCATCTCCCTCCATTACTAAGATCTTTTTCTAAACTATCAACCTCCTGAGAGATAAGAGAGACCAGGTCATCTAATTCTGCCCTCACCTTCCTCATCTTGTTTGTCTTCTCTATAACCTTCGTAAGCAAGGAAACTCCCTGAGTATTCATTTTTTCAATATAATCCTTTAGGACTTTCCCCTTCAAGTAAGTCTTCTCCGCCTTTTGAATGATAGGGTCGTCTATGGAGAAGGCCTCTAGAGTTGCCGCTTCAGGGGGAAGAGTGAACCTTCTTATTACTACCGTCAATTGTTCTATCTTGGGCTTGTAATAATCTTTCATCTCCTTTTCTTGGTCAAATTTTTGGACCATGATGTCCATAGCAGACTGAAGATCACTTTTTTCACCTTTGTGAGTAACTTTGCCAAGTTCAACACGAGAGATGGAATAGCTATTAATTTCAAAACCCTCAAGGGTTGCGTCTTGTGGAGGTTTGGCAATTTCTAGAAATTTTTGTCCTTTTTTCTCGACCAATTTTGAGAGGATTCTTGGCCTTTTTAGAGCCTTAGCTTTCACCGGCACTATTTTTCCAAAGTCGAAGTCATCTGGAGAGATGGCTAACTTCTTTATTTTGGGTGTGAATGCTGACATCCAAGGCAGGAGAGAAGAAGTACCCATTGTAGCCATGGTTCCCTCAACTGGTGTTACTATGGCAACTTCTACACTGCTAGTGGTGACAGTGGTTACAGTTGGAGTAACGGGTGAAACTGTATCGACCAACGATTTTGGCTCTTATGTAAAACTCTCTACCAGATTGGAAGGAGATGACAAACTTAGAATGGATCAAGAGGAGCGAGGAGTACCTACAGAAGCACCCTGGGGATCGCCAAATAAAACTCTGGAAGGAGAGGCAGCTTCAGAAGAGGGAACACTGATAGGAGAGAGAGGAGAAGGGGAAGCCATAGGAGATTGAGGTGAAGGAGAAATGCTCTTAAGCAGTTGTGCTTCTTTTTGTGAAGGCAAAAGTTTAGTGCTTAGCTATCCTGATGACTGGTCATCTGTCTCCATTGGTTGAGCTGATTGTTCCTGAGAACTCTATTTTACAACCCTTTTAGCCACTACTTATGACTCCTCAGTAGTCTTTGATTTCTTAGAAACAAAAATGATTCTAGGCTTGTGAGGCCTAGAAAGGGAAGGAACATCACATTTGTTCTTGGTTCTATTCTCTGCTTTCTTCTTCATCTTTGCTTGGTACTTAGCCTCAGATCCCATAATAAATTATTTCAAGATGATCCCTTTGGCTGCTAACCAATCATTGGTGTTAGCCAATATTGGTTCAAATATTTTTCTTAGAGAAGTCAATTCCTTCTGAGACCACTGAGTTGGAGGAAGAGGGGAGCCAACAACCTTTTTAGCCAGGTACCTACTATTGATAATGTTCCCATTGTCGACCAGATTAGAGGGGATCTTTGTAAGCTTCAGATATTCAATTTGCTCTAGGGTCAGCCTGTAATAGTCCATCTTTCTGATTTCTTTGGCTGTCCTCAGGTTGATCCAGATGTCCTCGATCATGGGCTCATGGAATTGAGTCTTTCACTTGATTTTGTCCTTGACTCCCCTGTAGTCAAATTTGTCTCTTCTCTTGAACTGTTTCAAGGTGACCATCTATATCTCTGTTTCCATGACTTTGGCTTTGGCTACTGTTGTAATAGAGTACCTACCAATTTTGACTGGAAACTTGAAACTTGGCTTTTTCAGCTCCATTTGTCTAGTATGCATGACAACTAGTTGTCGGCAAAGTTCCATTAGACCTAACTTGTTAGAAGGGAACTTGGGGAGCATATAGGGATAGCCTTGGGAAAATCCAACCCGAAGATAGCAGAAGGTGGAAAATTAGAGGAACATGCAATCGTAGTCATTGACGACTGTCCAAGCCTCGTCTGATACTCTCTTCTCCTCAAGCTAAGGGTTGAAGAGGCATAAAAATATGGCAAAGAAAGCATCATTCACCCTTTTGAAATGGCATGTTGATCCTTGTAGAGTTAGTTGGGGGTAATATGAGTAGATCAGGGTGGTCTTTCTATCCCTTTCAGTTGTTAGACCTGGGAAGATTCACATCGAAGTAGCTATATATACAAGGTACGAGGTCATATAGAACTTAGAAGAATTATGTACCTTGGTTAGCTATTCATGGAAGGCGTTACCGATCTGATCCCCTCAAAATATGACCTGCTTACCTTGGAGGATGATCTTAATGAATGGGTACATCCATTAATAGAACTGTGAGGAAGATGGGAGGCCTCTCACTCTGCTAAGAAGGGTGATCAAGTCACCGACTTCATCAATAAAATCGCTCCTCAAAAAGTTTCTTGGCCATCTGGATAGACTAGACCTAGGTGCCTTCAGCCACTTATTATTCATGACTTTCTTTGCCCTCTCAGGGTCTTTGTCATATTCCTTTTGGGCTTCTATGAAGTTGATCTTGGTTAATTATGTAATTAGAGGGCACATGAAGACTTTATCGATGAATTCAGGATCTAACCGAATTATCACATTACTGATGGCATCTGAGACTGACCTTGTCTCTTTGTTGTAGAAGCGGTCACATTAGAGGATGAACTTGGTATGATGTGCTGCCACTGGGAAAGCGGTAGCCAAGTGGATGTTGCTTTCAATGATCCTCTTTATTTTTGTGCTTGGGTTTGTCTCCTTCATTCAATCCATGAACTCGGCCATATCTACATGGCCAATTTCGGTATCTCAGATGTTGTTGACATTAGAGGTGACCGAAGTGAGTGGGAAGATGCCTTGGTATTTGTACTTCATCATCTTTGCCTTTTTGGGAGACATTTCTAACATGGGAACTGGATTTGATCGAACAGGTGTTGACGAGCAAGAGTTCTCTAAAAGTACTGTAGTTATGATCATGAAATTAAGAGAGAGTGGACGAATTGGGGAAAATGCATTTTAAGTGATCATGGTCAATGGAGGTCACTTAAAAAGGTCAGGTCCAAAAAAGGGGTGGAAAATGAGGAAAAAAGAGAAAGAAAGGGAAAGAACGAAAATCCTTTAGAGTTAGAAAAATCTAGAGGAGGAATGCACGGGTGGCAAAAATCTCTGCCCCTGCAGAATCGGCCTGCACAAGCGACAAATTATGCTGCCCTTGTAGGTTGAGGGGAAGAAAGGTAGGGGTGGAAAAATTCACCTCCCCTGCATTTTTGTGGATGCATTGGTAGGGACGGTGACTTTCGATGCCCCTACACATTGGGCATGCTTTGGCGGCGAAATTCACCGCCGATGCATATCTAGCAAGGAGGGTGCACGAGCGGCAAAAATCACCACCCGTGCATGGATGAGTCAGTGCGGGTGGTGAAATTCACCACATGTGAAGGTGAACGGAGGGGGCCGAGATGCACAGGCGGTGAAAATTGCCGCCCTTGCGGGCTTTCTAAGGAAAGTTGCGGGTAACGGGGAGGGACGACGATTATCGCCGCCAAGGGAGGTTAGAGAGGAAAATTGTGGGCAAGGCGGAGGAAAGGAAGAAAAATAAAAATAAAAACACCTAAACAACAACAAAAACAAACTAACAAAGCTAATAGAGGGAAAAGAAGCTAAGAAAGAGGAAGGAAAAGACAACAAAAACTAAAAATAAGACCTACCTAGAAAGCCGTGCACACCACAAGCTTAACTATGCCAAAACACACTTCAACTCATCTGCTGGGTCATCTAAACACAAAAATCAAGAGGAGAGGAGGAAGAATGAGAATAAATGAGCTCAAATCGGTTTATATGGGGTGAAAAATGCCCCCAACCACCTGCCGTGTGTGGCAATAAATGCTTTGCATGGAAACTGAGGCATGCATGGGCAGAAAAAATTGCCACCCTTGCAGGGGTGATAAAAATTGCCACCCTTGTAGGGAAAAATGCAGGGGCGGCAAAAATTTATGCCCTTGCACCTTAAGGGCAAAATGCACTAGTGGCAAATTTTGCCGCTCGTGCACAAAAAATAGGAAAAAGGAAAGACTAACTCTGAAAGAGGCAGGCTTGGTCCCCTAGACACATCGAGACCATAATGACCTTCACTTTTAGAGGAAGATGTGATTTATGATTATCATAAGGTACAGTTAGATCGAGACAAGAATGAGAAGAACCCGTCTCAAAAATAAACTTAGAGAGACGAAAGATGAAACGGACAAGTTTCGTAGGGGGTTGTTCCAAAAATGGGTTAATCTGATTTTGGAAACAACAATTTCTATGAATATAATAAAATGAGAAATCAAGGTACAAAGGTAATCTAAGTAAAGGTTTGATTGATTTGTAGGATCTCAAAAATGCTTTCTCATTTGTTGATTGCTATTGGCCTAATGTTTTATAGTACTAACTACAAAGGTAGAACCATTCTTTTATGCCTCTAACCATAGTTTTGAGGGTATGACGAGATGAAATTACTTGGGTGATAACCTCTTCTCAGGTGCACCATAAATTACATGGATAAAAGAGGCTTACTATGGTATTAACAAGGGACCTTAGGCATTTTTGATATACTATGAGGCATGTGGAAATTAAACTCCATGTTTAGTGTTCTACTATGGATATGAGAATTGGGGTAAACTCCTCACACCATGACTTATATAAATAAAACACCACATATCCCTTCATGAAACTTACTAAATAGTTTGATAACTATCTATATAAATTTTATAAAAGAAGAAAAAACAAATGAAAAATAATGTGAAAATAAAGGCAAAATAATTTTGTATTCATAAATTAAGCAAATTACAACCTGAGGTCAAAAAGAGATTATATGTCTGAATGATCCAAGGTGACAAGACAATCTCTTCAGTGTCGAATTTAATCCAAGTTCAAAGAGATTAAATCATTTTGTGTCAAATTTTATCTAAGGTCAAAGGTTGTTTTTTTTTAGTGTTAAGAATTTATAGAAATTTGAAATAAATCATATCCTAAAAATCAAGGAAAAACATGATAGAATGTTTAATCATTATTAATTTAAGTGTGACTTAAAGTAATTGAATTAAAATATTGAAAATAAAATAATGATATGTGCTAATTTAATATGAAAATATAGTAATCTACAAAGTTTGTTGAAATTAAAAACTTGCTAAAAATAGTAAATTAAGCTAGGGTTAGAGAGTGTCCCTCAAAATAACAATAGATCTAACTACATAAAATTTATGTAAGTGAAAACTATGTAAAATTAACCTAAAGTTAGGGTTATATTAAAAATAAGGATTCATAGTTTGTTGAGAGAATTCCATGGGAGGTGGATAGGGGTACACTATGACTTTGTTTGGCTATTACGACTATGTCCTAGATGACTATATTATGAATATATTGATCTAGGTCTATGTGATCACTTCTAAGGATTGTCTATATATATATCTGTATGTTGATATGAATTGTAGATAACCTAAAATTATCAAAATTTGTTCTTTCACATGCACTAGATAGTAATTAGATAATAAAAAGATAAAATGGGCTAGTAAATATAGCTAAAGTGGCCTAAAATATCACTTGTGACTAAGTGTTACCTAAATAGCCCAAATGGGCCTCAAATTGATGTAGTTATCCCTTATATAGTTATCCCTTATAAAATGATTGTATGATTCATGATGATGCCACTAGCATGTTTTAGCTAAATTATTTATTGAAATGCTTGACAATATATGCCCTTGACCTACAATAAACACTATTTAGACTTGGCTATTGATTGTTATAATGTTATAAAGTTTAAATATGATAAAATAGTGT